>PVIY010016588.1:0-51342 GCA_004026745.1 Myrmecophaga tridactyla
ATACCGTAAAAAATACAGTAATGTAATCTAGATAAAACTTCACCTGAAAGGCACCTTTTCCTACACACACTTCATTGCACAATCAGCTCCTGACATTTGTAAAACCTCCAGAAACTAAAGAAAAGACCACAAACACTGCAATATAAACACATTTGAGTTGCCTTCTGCGTTTTCAACAATAGGCAGAAGAAAAGGAACACTGAAAAATCAGCTCAGGAAAAGTGTAGACAGGAGCGAAAAGACACTAGTTATTTATTATTGACCAATGCCCTGTAAGGATCCACCCATACCTGGTGAGATGGAATATAACCGGGGACTAAAGCACTCCCATATCCTTGTTTTCACTGTGGCCATGAGGGACATTAGGCAACAGCTTGCCCTAATCCCAAGCCACTACTGGGGCCTTGTCCTCTTTGTCATAAGACAGGACACCAGAAAGCTGACTGTCCTTCACCCTTCCACCACAGAAATAGATAGCCATCCTTAATGGGCAGGGCCACTCAGGATTTAAAGTCTCAGACTTCCCCAGTCTAGCCACTGAAGGCTAATGGGGCATGGGCTCCTCAGCCCCAACTTTTCCCATGTCCTTGACAGAGTCCAGGATAAACATCCTCATGGCAACTAAACTATCTCTTTTGTTGTTAACACAGGAGCCACATTCTCAGTCTTACCTGAGTTTTCAGAGACCTTAAAACCTTCCCTCATGTCTGTAGTTGGAATTAATGGAGAAAGCATCCACCCACTACAAACCTCACCCATAGCCTGCATTCTTCAAAACACTGCTTTTTCCACTCATTCTTAGTAGCTCCTTCATACCCAGTCCTCCTCTTAGTGGCAAATATACATTTGTTTAAAAAATTAATGAAGGTACAAATGGTGATAAGGCCATTCCTAGCAAATTTACAGAGTTGCTGGAGCACTCAACTGAAAGAGGAATAAGTAATGATACTTTCAATTTTTCTAAAAATAAATGTATTATGGTCAAAGTCTAATAATCTAATAATCTAGTCATGGGATTTGCATTCTAATGGAGGTAGTTGGGTGAGAAATAAAAGTGAAACACTCATAATATTGAATTTAGTATATTTAGTGTATTAATATGTAGGTGAGATTGCCGTACACTGTACAAGAATTTTCTAGTTTTGTTTGTTCTAGCTTGAACAATTATCTCCTTAATGAAATATTTTTAATGTGGAATTCTTAGTTCAAAATCTATGAATATTTATATTTGGATAGGCATCACCAAATTACCTTCTAAGAAAGTTGAATCAATCTAAATTATAACAATAATGAGTTAAATATTTGCTCTTTCTTTTTTCAAATTTTTTTGGACAAAAATAGTATTTTTATTTCAATGTTGTTTCTATTTATATCTTATTTCCACTTTTGTCCTAAAGGTCATAACCTATGACTACATTTAATGGAGAAATATGTGTATTACAAATTCTTCACATATTAAATGTGTTAATTCTTAGATCATTATATATTTCATGCTGTCCCTCTTGCATTTTTTGTTTTACAAGCATATTTAAATTCTATTTTATTTATGGTTGTGCAGAAGTTACTATTATTTTAATAAGCAAACATCATCTTTTTCACATAATTTCCCCTTTAATGTGCTTGCTTACTCTTCCTTTAGTGGTTTATTTTAAATTTTTAAAATATAAATACAACAAAAATATATTTGTTTATATAAATTTCCTCTCAAACTCTCTCAGCAAAAGTTGTTGATACACCTAAGTACCTCACAAATCTCAGGATTAGCAAGTGGGGCTGGTTTCTTTCTTTCTTTTTTGACATGTACTGAACCTTTTTCCTCTCACACTGAAGGGTTTGAGAATCAGAGTCTCGTGGTGAATATTTGTTGCTTTAAAAGTCCTGCCACTTGGCTACACCTCTTCACCTCATTATTGTCAGACACAGATTTCCTGCCATTCCTCAGTATTTGAGGAAAATGTAACCTCTTGGCTTACAAACTTACCCAACTCCTGTAATCATTCCTACTTCTCCTTGGCCTTCAACTCAATGACCCAGCCATATTCTTACTTTCCATCATCACCATCCATCTATATTCTTGGCTTTACTTCCCTGTTTGTCTAACTTGGCACTCTGGTTTATCATTTAAACCACTCCCATCCCAGCAACCCAAACTCCCTGACCTTCATTCATCCTGACCTGCCAACTAATTCAGGATGAACTCTTCCATCTTCCTTACTATTAGTCTACAACAAAGAAGGTAAAAGTAGTGGAAATTTCTGCAACTGAGATTACCAATTTCTTTTCAACTCCTTCCCATCAATTCCCCTTCTACTAATCCACCCTTGCTGTAGTAGAGTCTCTTTTTAATTCTATAAATTAATTGTTATAATTATAACTTATGATTATAGCTTCTCCTCACTTATGAAATCTATGTCACCCTCATCTTCCTAAATTAATCAGTTACCGATTGAGTCTTCCATTTAAATAAAAAAGAAAAGTTATCAAGTGGGGCCATTCTCATTTTTTAATCACTAATTTTCTAAAGAACCTACAATTGTAGTGCATGTTTTTTCCAATCTTTATGTTGTTGTAGTACACATTTTCTCCCAATCTTTATGTTGCAATGGAGGAAGCACCTCTCTTATAAATGGCTAGACCCTGTCACCTTTTCACAGATCTCAACACTGATTATCTTACTTTTCTACAAATGCATTGATCTCCCCTTTTCCACTGGACTATTAGCAACAATATAAAAATGAATTATTTATTTCATCTTTTACATCATGTTTTCATTCTATTTCTGTGGCTCATTTTTGGCAGCTTGTTTTTTTTGTTTTGTTTTGTTTTGTTTTCTTCTCTTTCTTTTTTCACTTTCCCTTTCACTGGACTTCCGTATTATTCTATAATTATATGAGATTAAGTATAATCATAGGTTCTTAGGATAGTGATCATAAAAAGACTGTCAGATAGGTGATAAGCAGAAGTTTTTATTCTTATAGCTCCAAATGAGATATGTAATATTTAGAGGTAAAGGGACATCATACTTTCAATTTACTCTTATTTCAGAAAAATTACATATGTATGTACGTATGTTACAAACTTTCCCAACATAACAAATTAGAAACAGTCCCACACTTACCTAGGCATATTAATGTGAAAATTGAGAACATAGAAGATAAAAATATACTGCAGTACATATACATACACACATTTCTGAATGGTCATTACAAAATAATAGATTTGCAGTCTGAACTTTTACCAAAATTCTGGACGCTATAAGCAATTTATATGTTCTTAAGCTAAGAAATGTATTGCTAGCTAAAATATCAAAGTATATGTGAAAATAGAATAGATGCATCCAAATATGGTTTCTTAAAGCTTACTTGAAAATAGGATAGACACATCCAAGTATGACGCCTTAAAGCTTACTTGAAAATGCATTTCAGTAAAAGTTGAAATATTCCAATATCCATGCTAGACTCAAGACACTAGATCCAAAAAAGCAGAAAAAAAAGGTAATTACCTGAAAAGTATCTCTATAGGAAGTCTGGAGAACAATTTACCTGACCTTGATTAGAAGCATAGACTATCACGGAAGCAAAGTCTGCAGGGAAAAAAATAAGTGAAATTTGTAAACTAACTGAGATGATAAAGAAAATAAAAAGATCTGGATTAGCTGGGTAGAGTTAAACTGAAGCAAATATTCAAATTATAATCCACTGAATGACACAAAGATTGTAAAATTAAATAATTATAGGACAAAATAGAGTCGTGCAATAAGTATTGTCTCTGAAGTGAATAAAATGTGCTTGATAATTATAAAGTCACAGCAGAACATGTAAAATAAATATACGGGTAACAAAGAGAGATAATTAGATGATTGTTCAGAAGTGTTGGAGGGGGAGTGAAGGGGGCAGATTCTCATAGCCTCTAATAGTAAGATTTCATGAATGATGTCAAAAGAAATAAAGGTTAATGAATATTGCTGGTATATAAAAAGATGATTAGTGAATATTTGTAATATTATATTATTGGAGAAGGGGGTATTTGGGATTATGAATAGTGTATTTAGGTGTCAGGACAGATGAGGATGTGAATAAATCTTCATCTGCCCTGACACCTAAATTAATTGTCTAAACTTTTAAAATGATATTAGTTAGATTTATTTAAGTATTCATAGGGGTAACTAACCCCCCAACAACAACAACAACAAAAAGACATGAAAAGTATATACATAAGGCGTGTGAGCTTTGGATGAGGTTATGTGGGGTTTGAGTCTATTTCTTCTCATTATAAGTTTTTTTGTATTATTTGATTTTTGGACAAAATAAAGTAAAAATCAAAAATCTGAAGTATATATGTAGTAAACCTCTTCTGAGGTGTTAAGTTTTGAGTGGTGTTGACTATACACCCTTGCTGATATTTATCAATTTTGTTAACCTGAATAACTTCATCAATTAATTAATATATGTTAAAACAAATTAATTCTACATAGAATTTAAATGGATGCATTCATTCTCAGCACCCTAATATAATGAAAAGAATAGATCAAAATATATGTGTATATGTCATCTGAAAGTATAATTATACCTTAACAGAATGGAAATATTCTTTTTTTAATGCTGACTCCCAAATTTATTGTCAAACACACAAACTGCACTCATAGATTTGTCACCCCTTATGGGTTTTACATCAAAGTTCCAAATATCAAAATTGAACTTCAGTATTATTAAATCCTAGTGTAGATTTTTAAACTTCATTACCTTATTAATGAGGTTAGGATGATGATTTAGAATTGAGAACTTGCTTTTCTTTTTTTTTTGGAATATTGGCCAAAGGGTAATAGAATTATGTAGACTTCATTCCTCAGTTCTTCACTGATACAGGTCACATGAGAGTTCACTAAAAAGCACTTATTTTTCTCCATAGTTTCAACAATTAGAGATGTTCCTTAAAGCGCCATCGTGTTTATCTGATAATATGCCTTCTGTTGTTATTTACATCTCGTATGTTTAGCTAAAGTAGTAATTCAATGAAGAACTGACGGTTAATCACCTTAATTAAACATATTATTAGTTTATGTCTCTTGTTATATTATGGAAGTCAAGGTTATATTGCTATTCACATTTCATTATATACAAAAACATTTAAGTTAGTGAAATACCTTTACAAACATTTGCTCCTAGAAAAATACAATGGAAAGAAGCAAATAATGTAGTTTAATTTTTGCAGTAAAATGGCCTGCTCATTTCTCTCTCACATCATGACCATTTTTATATTTATTTCATGTATTTCATTTTATTATTTTAAATAAATAACCCATTTTTAATGTTTCTATATTTCTTAAGTTGTAAAATTTAAAGTATGTTATTTAGAATTTTTATAAGTATCAAATTTTAAGCTAGCTAAAAAAAACAACTAATGTCACTAGATAAAATATGAAAATTAATGTATAAAAATGAGAAAAATCAATGAATTACACTTACAAGAGGGCATTTTATCTTAATTTAGTGACATTTTATCTAAGAATATCTAAAATATTTGTGTTTTGCTATACTTAAACATTTACTGATCTTATTTAATGATATAAAACAATAATAGAGGGCAAGAACAAAGCAGTAAGAATAGCAGCAAAAAGAAACCAAAGGAAGATCATATGGTAAAGTTTTACACCCAACTTTAGCAAGAATAGTGTCTCCTACTTCATTTTTTAATAAATCATAGTTCACTTATTACTTTATTCTGTGCCCTTTGCTAGTTGCTAAGAATAACTGGATAAAATAACAAAATTATTGACATCAAGTAACTAATTGGAATATAGATACATATAATACAAAGTGATTAGCTAAGTGCCAGAAACAAAAAGAAGAAAAGTTATGGAGTTATTGAAGCATTTCTTTCCACTACACACAAGAGGAAATTTCTGAACTGATTATTTTATGGCAGAGAAGATAACTACAAAAAGCTGAGAGTGAGGATTAATTGCTAAGGTCATTCTTGCCTGAGTGAAAACATAAAGACATAAGAGACTATTAGAGATTTGGTTATGTTCAGTTAGTTTCATATAGTTTAGGCATATATTTTGAGGAAAATGATCTATATGTGAGATTAAAGATATGAAAATCGTTACTTATAAATTGTCTTATATACTGTGTTTGGGCATCTGGATAAAGGCAATGAAGATTTCATAAAGACATATGAGCAGAGTTACTTGACAGTTTTTTGACTTTTATAAAAAACATTTCAGCAGCAGCATGGTAAACAAACCCTGAGGCTTAGAGAATAATAGGAAGAAATTAGGAGAGCATGAACAGAAGAAAATAAATATTTTGTTGGAAACCAAAGGCAATCAAATTGACAGATTTGGTTTCATTTGAATATTGAGAGTAAAAGATATAAAGAATCAAGGAGGATACTATGGTTTTCATTTGATTGTCAGAAGTAATGAAATAAGAGAAGATTTAGTCATAAAGAAAAGATGACAAATGTATTTTGAATACTTTGAACCTGTGCCAATTATTGTCACCCAGGTAAATATGTCAAAGAGGAAGCATTTTCCACAGATTGGGAACTCAGGAAAGAAATTTGTGTTGGAGAAAGATTGTAAAGTTGTCAGCACATAAGAGCTATTTAAAAGAGAGAATATAACATAAACAGGGTTGAGAGAACTTGAGAATGCCAGCATTCGGTGGGAAGATTGAAGTAAAGAGGGCCACAACGGGACTGGGGAAGGAACAGCAAGAAAGTTAGGAAAATCAAGGCTGAATTGTTTCTTTTTAAAGACTGGAGGATTAGATGGTGCCAAAGGATGAAGAGACAGCACATTATATTAAGTCTAAGAATTGTCCAGTGAACTACTAACCAGAAAATCAATGATGACCTCAAATCATTTTTTAATAGAATAATGGCAATGAAACACTGGTTATGGTAGGTTGAGTATTGGGTGGCAGGTGAAAAAGTAAATGCAATGATTATGAGCTTTTCTTCTGAGAAGCTAGCTATGAAGGGAAGGTAGGAAGCACTGAGACACTAGAGCAGTGATTCCCCACTTTTCTTATCATAACAGAGAAAACTTGAAGTCTTATGATATAAATGGAGCTTGTGGGGAAAATATCAATCATGTTTTTTTATGTTATAAAATTCCATTAAGGAAAATGAAATGTAATTTACTATGGAAAGCACTGAGCATTGTATTTGTGTCAACCTTATCAACAAGATACTGCTTCAATAAACATATTTTAACTTAAGATGTTTTTCTCAAATGGGTATTTCCTAATCAAGCAATTTTAATCATGAACTCAAAATTACTCTCCATGCACTCACACATCTTACCGACTGGACCACAGAGCATTCTTCTTGACACCTGGCATACAACTTTCCTAACAGCTCCATGGGCTCTTGTCTACATGAAGAATACTATTCTCTGCAGCTGGACCCTAAAGTAAATTTCCAAGTGGGGCAGTATTTCTCTGATCACGTTTTCAGCATGATTTCTCTTGGATGTCATCTTGCCCACTAAATGAAATGTTGTTCTTCTGGGACAACTCTAATGAATCCCAACTAAAGATGTTAATTGTGGAGGTAATTTGCCCAAAAGATCCAAACCACTCCTCCTCTCTTTAAACCAAAGACTGAGGGAATAAATATCTGTAGTTATATCCATAACTTAATTGCAGCATACCGATTTAGATGTTCTTACAAAGAGAGGCAAAGGATTGGTGATTTTTTGTTTTGTTTTATATTAGAGAAATTTAAGAACATGAGCAGGAAGTCATATAATTCAGAGCAGATATGAAAGTATTAACCACTACTGGAATTAGATGAAAAGTATAAAGGATCACAGAATACAAAAATCAGTGTCTTTAAAAGGAGTAGAATATAAAGGAATTGAGGGTGGGCCATGATGGCACAGCAGGCAGGGTTCTCTCCTGCCATGCCGGAGACCCAGGTTCAAATTCCGGTGCCTGCTCTTGCAAAAAAAAAAAAAAAAAAAAAAAAATGAATTGAGATTGAAATTTTCAGGATGATGGGAGGACTTGGGGAGGACCAAAAAGATTATAATCTCATGTCCTCTTTTATGCTAAGATATTAACATTCTATCTTTAAACCTGAAGGATGCATCAGTAACAGTGTTTAAAAAGTGTGACTGAAAGATGCCTTGTCCAAGGCACATGCCATTTTACATTCAGCTCTCTCAGGGTCCTGCATGAGAAAAGGATGTGTTACACCAGTCTCCAAACTTGATGGGAAATAGTGCCTAGGTTTCACTCTTCATCATATGGAGACTCTGCTTTTCCAACAGTAGTGGAATACCACTATAATGAAATTCCTAGGGCTCAAATTTCACACTCTTTTCTAGGTTTCTTATAAATGTTCTCCCGGGATATTGAAAGGTATTCTTTAAACACAGAATAGATGCAACAATAAGATAAATTTCGGGACAAGCACAGGCTCTACTCGAATGTGGGGTGAAAACCTGTATTGAGTGGAGTTATCCAACAGACAGAAACATTTAAAACAAAGAACTCTTAAGACAAAGGTGCTACATGAGCTCTTTAATGGACACTGGTCATTTCTGAACACTGGCTTTTATAAGGCTGCCTAGCGCAGGTGAAATTCAGTGTTCTGTAAAGTGGAGCTATGAGTTTCTTCATGATTAACACACCCTATGGTATTCCCTTTAAGCCCATCTTGAAGTCTATGAAATCTTTCTCTAGCCCCAGGCAGAGAAAAGTGATGTGAATCAAGGATACTTTAAAATGGTTTCTGTTTAACACTTGAACTACAGCTTTGAAATTTGAAAACAAAAATAATACATGCCCTTTTCTCTGGTATTCTCTGATAATTTTTGCTTAAGGTAATATATGGCTTATATTTATGACTGCCTCAAGGGATGAAATTTTAAAGTATAATAAATAAAATAAAAAGAAACCAATGAAGCACTTAGAAAAAATTAGTTAAGTTTTAAAATATAATCTAACCACACAAATTTGAAGCTGGGGTGAAAAAATATGTATTTGGAATTTGCTTTGACTTGGTATAATAGAAAAGGATTCCCCTGAGACGTTTGGTCATAACTGATTAGTTCCAGTAAATAATGTAGAAGTCAGTAGCCTGAGGTGAAAAACTCTTTTTAGCAGACTCTATTAGTGTTGTTTTTTTTTTCCCTATGTCTTTAAGACCACAATGGAAATGACCTAGTCACTGATTACCTGCTGGATAATCTACCCACTTAGCTCCTGGGTACTCAAGTGACTAAATAGAACTAGAGCCAGATTGAAATCTGTGTTCTGGAAAGACAAGCTCATTCTTATAGGAATGACTCAACTGCAAGTGTATGAACCAAATATCACTAACTTTAATTTGTACTGGCACAGAGCATTAGTACAGAAGAAATACTAACAAAGTCAAGCAGAACAAGGGAAATGCTAATAATGCACTTATGTCCATGAATCCAGGAATTTCTGAGCTTGCCTTATTACTGAGCTTTGCAGTTATTTTTTCCAGTGCAAATCTTTACTGAAGAAAATTGGGGTTAGATTTTTCACTTTCAACAGCTATCTTCCTATCTATATTAGTTTCCTAGGGTTGCCATAACAAAGTAACACAAACCAGGTGGCTTAAAACAGCATAATATTACTCCACAATGCTGGAGGCTACACATCAGAAAAATCAAGATGTGAGTGTGACCATGCTGCCTCTGAGAGCTGCTGGTGGTAGCCAGCAATCCTTGGCATTCCATGACCTATTGTTGGCTGCATAACTACTCTCTGTCCGTTTTCACCTGGCCCTCTCTCTTCTATTTTTCTGGCTCCATGTCTCTTTTCCGCTTCTTAAAAAGACACCTGTCGGGTGGCTGCCGTGGCTCAGCAGGCAGAGCTCCGACCTGCCGTGCTGGAGGTCTGGAGTTCGATCCCTGGTGCCTCCTGCACATATGCAAATTAAAAAAAAAAAAAAGACACCTGTCATATTGGATTAAAGGCCCACCCTACTCCAGTAAGTCTATCCGCAAGGACCCTATTTACAAATAGGGTCACATTCTGGGGAGTTAGTATTTCAGCGTACTTTTAGGTGGACACAATTCAATCCAAAACACTGTCTAATACAGGCAGCAGGTACATGTTCCCTGAAAGTGTCAGGAAATAAACCTAAAATATATTCATGAATTTATTTGCGGTAAAGGGGCAGTCAAGGATGAGATTTCGATCACTGTGAAGAAAGATATGAAAATATTGCAGCTGTTTCAATATTTCCTACAGCCAGTAAATTATAAAATAGAATAACCTTTAAGAAAGCATATAAGAAAAAGCATACATCTTTCTATTTTTGGCCAGGAATTCAAGAAACGTACAGGCCAGATAATTATGTGACTCAGAATCGTAGACAAAGAAACAAACCAACCAAAAGAAATCTCTCTACTCCAACATAAACTTAGCAAAAGGAAAAAATTGAGTGTGAATAATTAATTAAACAGGAGCAGGTGATAAAAATAAGGTCCAGAAAATGGGAAAACTTTGATCTCTCTGCACTGTCAATACTTTACAGATGTGGCTATTGAGTCCTTGAAATTTGTCTAATTTGAAATGAAATATGCTTTAAGTGTAAAAAGCACACTGGAATTCAAAAACAATAATTTTAAAATGTGACTATTAAATTTATATGTAAGTATTTAAATTGAAAATATATATATACATATTTATGTGTCTTGCTCACATGTGTGGCTCATATTATGTTTCCATATGGCACTATTCTAGATTTTTCTAAATACATAGGATGAGGTTATGAAATTGTATGTCTTGTGCTGAAAATCTCTAATAGAACTATCAATTGGGCTTTGACATAGTTAGCACAGACATGTTAATGCCAATCAGCTTCATCCTGGACTCAAACTGAAGCCAGTCAAGGACTAAATGGTCAGGAAGCACTATGAGGTCTAATACTTCAAGATAAAACCAAAATGTTCCATGGTATGACCAGGTTTCTGGTATTGATTGTAATACCAAACAGACTCCAGAACTTGAAAGAAGCTAGCTTACTGGGGTTCTAAAGGAGGTACATTGCTAGAGAAAACCCGGACTAGCCAAACATATCCTTAATTTTTCAACACTGTGTAAAATAAACTTGAAGAAATATAATTCTTGTAAGCAAACCTGGTGACAAGCACATTCACTGTCTGGAGAACATATTCTTCTACTGGGCAGGAAAGTATTTTGTTTGTCTTGTTTTTGCCTTGTTACTCTCCTTGCTCTTTTGATAGAAAATATGTGATGGACTGGTTTACTCTTCTCACTTTTTAAAAGATAGTTGCTATTACAGGTATTTAGTCTTCACTCTGCCGTTGTGTTAGGATGTGTTGGGTCGAGGATCTTAATGCTTAACCTCAGAATGACAGATCATCAGAAACCACAGCTGCACCAAAACAGAAATACTCTTGAAATTCAGACATCGTGTACTTATAACTTTATAAAAATTTTGTCTTCTTTTCATTGAGAAGAGATAAGAACAATTTTAATTATAAGTGGAATCATTATATTATATTTATGTAAACACTGTTTAAATTGAATATGAATGATACATGAAATATTATTATATATTTGGCAGTAAGAGGATAATTTAGGTATAAATCATTATATATAATAATTTATTTATATATATAGTATATATATATTGTCTAAGCTAATTTTCACTTCTCCCTCTTCTAGTAATATCTTCTCTTTCCTTTGGAAGATTTTTATTATAATTCCTTTTGCTGGGGGTTTGATAAATTTTGGTATTGCCTTCCTTCTCAGGCACAGAGCTGCACCCAAACCTATTTTCTTCTTCATGTCTTTGTCACTTCAAATGAAAAGGGGCTTATTTTTAACAGCATATGTTTATATGGATACTTGTATGTAAATATTTTGAATTTGCTTTGCCTTATTATATAGGGACTCAATAAATTCTTTTGTAAAAAAGATAGAAAAATAGGTGAAGAAGGAAGAAGGAAGGAAGGAAGGAAGGTAGGTAGGAAGGAAGGAAGAAAGGAAGAAACATTGTATGAAGATGGCACTATGATAGAAAGTTTATGGATTAGTTTCTGTGGTTGAATGAATAATTCTCCCTTCTGGTACCATCTAATCAGCAAAAAAAGGAGGTCTGTCTCTTGGTTTTATTGAATAGATGGTAAACCCCTCCCTATCTTTCCAATTACTTACTCAGGTTTATTAAGTTATGTGACTCTATTTTTCTGTATATGATAAATCTGACTATAGGAGAAAAAAATGCTATAGCTAATTTAAAGTTTGTTATGATGTATTTCTTAGACACACAATAATATTTTCTAGTGGATGTTTTATTTTATTTTTGTTTAATACAATCACTACATAATTCTCTTATTATGTGGAATTTATAATTCCAGACTTTCAACATGTGAAAGTTATCTCATACTAAGTACCTGATCATACACGTTATAAATCTAAGGCCTTGTGGTGATTTACGTTTTTGAACTTAATTTTCCAATTGAAATGGCAGCTGTGTCACAAAGTACTAGCAGATATTCCTTTGGTACAGAATAATGACAGCTATTTTCAAGTGCATTGTTCAACTGTATTGACTGTGGGAGTTGATTGTCAATCAGTTGATTTATTTCTCTTGCACTGCTGGATTGGAACTGTAATATCTAGCAAATTCATGCACACCAAAATTGATTGAATGAGAAATATATGAGAAAGAATCATCATGAGATTTTTAAGTACAAAGAAAACAGGAAAAATTAGCCTATCTGGAGATACAGTATTGTTGGCTTTATAATGAAGATTTCTTTCCAGCTCTCAGTTGTCTTCATAGTTCTATTTATGTTAGAAGAAATTAATGCAAAATAAGTCAAAAATACACATTATTATAATTATTCCAACCTATGTCAGAAATTGTGTATGCAAACACACAGTTTAAAATTTTACTTTCATAATAATTAAAATATGTAGTATAAAAAGTACAAAAATACAATATAAAATAGTTATCAAAACATATATACACTTTAAAATGCATTTTAATAAAAAAAGTTACAATACAAAGCATGTACTTCAATTCACCATTACACAAGTTAGTCACCATTTTCAATATACTTTTGAAAAACTAACATCTGGCTAATATAAGAAAACGTGTGTTTTGTTTGTGTGTCACAGCAAAGCAAGTTAAATTAATGCAATGCTCAGTGATATTGGAGAATATTTAAGAAAACATTTATTCAATTTTTCAAGTCTCTAAGGATCAAAGTTGTTGTGGCATTCTGGGTGGTTGCCATTGAATACAAAATTCACATATAAGAGCATTAAACCCTCTTTTGATGTGCCAAGTCTTTAGAAGTCTGATGTTTCATTTTATGTTATTTAACAGCACATCTGTACCTCAGACTGATTTTATATTTTTCAGAAACTCTTAAAGATTAAATGGACTGACAGATGAAGTATTTAAAACAATACCTTGCACAAAGTAGGTAGTCAAAATATGTTAATTATTAAGTGATTATAAACTTAAAGCCACTTGGCTTACTTTTTTGTTTGTTTGTTTTTGTATGCTATATGGCAGGGGTCACATTTCATTCTGTTTTCATGTGAGTATCCCCTTATTGCAGCATCACTTGTTGAATTTTTTTGTTTCACTGGTTTTTCATTTGTTTGGGAAGTGCATGGGCCGGGAATCGAACCCAGGTCTCCTACATGGCAGGCAAGAATTCTATCACTGAAGTACCCGTGCACCTCCAAAGACATTACTCAATTCTTGAATCTCAATCTGAATTTGTTTATATCAGAGATTTGGTTATTAAGACACTCTGAAAGGAAACATGCTTATTTACATTCCATAAACTTGAACAGGCCAAGAATTTGCCTGCTCGCCTTGGGCAAAAGAGATTAATCTAGATCTAAGCGTGATCAAGACAAAGCTGAGGCAAGTGATGTTTGACAACCATGTCGAATGACAGTGTCAGATGAAAAGAAGATGAGCACAAGCTATAATAGATTTTTAAGGAAGGAACAGAACTGGTGATTGCATGTATTAGTTACAGGAATTCTAGGTACTGTAATAGATAAAAGCCTGAAGTCACAATAGTTTAATCAAATGGAAATCTAGTTATTTCTTACTTAAATTCTAATCAGTTGCAGCTTACACTATATTTGTTAATATTCACATTGAAAATGTGGAAGAGAGAGTGTATCACTGCTTGGGCTTTGTTCATGGGTCTGGCCTGGACAGAATGTATGTCAGGTAAGCCTGCATCCATTGAATTAGATCTACTTTACCTGACAACCTGCAAGGAAGGCCTAGAGATGTTGACTAGCTGCATGCTCATGAAAAGAGGGAAATAGATTCATTTTAAAGTTAGTCATTGTTGGCCAAAAGAACTCCAGGAGGTACTTGTATCAGAATTAATCCAGAGATGCTACCATCGTTCTTGATGGTTCCAATACTTTTGAACATATCTACGAAACAAAGAATAAAATGCTCAGTCTATGGGTAGATAGGTATGATAAGATAAAAGTTTATTTAGGTAGGTCCCTGAACAAGTGGGAACTCAATAAGTTAGGAAACAAATGCACAAACTATTCCTGTGGACTAAGAAAATAAAAAAGAAGTACATAGATTTTGAGCTTAAAGGCAAATGGTTCTCAAGGCTCATCTCAAATGGGTTGGCTAAATGGCTTCAATCAATAATGTCAATTCCATATTCCACTAACTGGTAGGTTCTTTGATTATGGCGAATCAGTGACTAGTCAGGGATAATTGGAAATCTGGAAACACCTTATTACATGTAACTGATCAACAGCAGATGTTATTCACTGACAAAATGATACCAAATTCTGCTTACTCAGATATGCTTTCATTTATTAAGTTAGGGCAGTGTACCAGCAAGAGATGGAGAAAGACAGAGAGACTATTTCTAGATCAGTTTTAGGTTACAGAACAATTGTTCAGAATTCCCATAAACAATCTCTGCACCCCCACCCCATACACAATTTATCCTGTTGTTTAACATCTTGCATTAATATGGTACATTTGCTACAACTGATGAACCGATGTTGATACATTATCATTATCATTAACTAAAATGGGATCACTGTTGGTGTGGTACAGTTTTACAGATTTTAATAAATGTATAATGTCATGTATTCACCATTATAGCATCATACAGAAGAGTTACACTGCTCTAGAAATGCTTTGTGTTCCATCGATTCATCTCTCTACCACTTCTCCCTAATCCCAGGCAACCACTGATTTTTTCATGCTCTCTATAGTTGTGCTTTTTGCATAATGTTATATTGCTGGAATGATACAGTATTTATCCTTTTCAGACTAGCTTCTTTTCTCTTAGCAATATGCATATGTATCTTCCATGTCTTTTCATGTCTAGATAGCTCATATTTTTTTTTACTTCTTAATAATATTCAATTGTATGGATGTACTACAGTTTGTTTATCCATTCACTATTGAAGGGCATTAAAGATTTTGGTAGTTATGAATAAACCTGCTGTAAACATTTGTATGCACATTTTTGCAGGGACAAATGTTTTCAACTCATTTAAAATTAAATTAGGAGTGCAATTGCTGCATCATGTGGTATGCTTATGTTTAGATTTGCAAGAAATTGCCAAACTGTCTTCCAGAATGCTTATAGCATTTTGTATTTTCACCAGCAATGATGAGCGTTACTGTTACTTCACATCCTCACCAGCATTGGGTGTTGTCAATTGTTTGGATGTTAGCCATTATAATAGCTTTGTAGTAGTATCTCATTATTGTTCTAATTTGCAATATTTTAATAGCAAATGATGTTGAGCCACTTTTCATATGCTTATTTACAATCTATATGTCTTCTTTTGTGAATTGTCTGTTCAGATCTTTTGTCTATCTTTTAATTATGTTGTTTGTGTTCCTACTGTTATATTTTAAATGTTTTTTTTAATTTGCATACAAATACTTTGTTGTACATGTATTTTCTCCCCATATGTGGCTTGTTTTCTCATTTATTAACATTGTCTCTCAAATAAAAGAATATTTTTACTTTTGATGAAGGCCAAGTTATCAATATATTCTTTTACAGATCGTGCTTTTGTCGTTATATATACAAAATCATCACGAAATGTAAGGCCACCTAGGAGTTCTCCTATGTTGTCTTGAGAAGTTGTATGCTTTTTCATTTTACACAACATCCATGATCCATTTAAAGTTACTATTGTGGAAGGTGTAAAGTCTGTGTCTAGATTCTTTTTTTGCATTTCGATGTTCCAATATTATTTTTTGAAAAGCCTATCCTTTCTGAGTTGAATTGCCTTTGTTTTTTGTCAACCATCTCCTGACTATATTCATGGAAAATAGTTTTGGGCTCTCTATTCTGTTCCATTG
Source organism: Myrmecophaga tridactyla (assembly GCA_004026745.1). Taxonomy (NCBI): domain Eukaryota; kingdom Metazoa; phylum Chordata; class Mammalia; order Pilosa; family Myrmecophagidae; genus Myrmecophaga; species Myrmecophaga tridactyla. The sequence goes on from PVIY010016588.1 coordinate 16,360, forward strand.
TCCATTTGTCTACTCTTACACTATTACTACACTGTCTTGATCACTATAGCTTTATAGTAAATCTTGAATTTGGATATGTGTTAGTCCTCTGACTTTGATGTTCTTGAGCATTCTGTGGACTATTCTGGGCATTTTCTTTTCCATACAAGCTTTTAAATAACTTAATAATATTGAGTCTTCCTATCCAGGAACATGGGATTTCTCTCCATTTATTTAGATACTCTTTGATGTATTTCATCAAAGTTGTATAGTTTTCCTCATGCATAATCTTACACATATTCTTGTTATATTTATAATTATGCATTTATATTTTTTGGTGTTATTAAACATGATATTGTATTTTCAATTTCAAAATCTGATTGTTCATTGCATTTATATAGGAAGAATTGACTTTTTATATTAACTTTGTATCCTACAACCTTGCTATAATCACTTTCTAGTTCCAGTAAATTTTTTGTCAATTCTTTTGCATTTTCTATATAGACAATCACATCATCTGAATACAAAGAAATTTTATTTCTATATTCCTAATTTGTATACCTGTTATTTCCTTTTCTTGTCTTTCTGAATTAGTTAAGAGTTGCAATATGGTGTTGAACAGGAGTGTTGAGAAGGAATGTCTTTACCTTGTTCTTGGTCTAAGGGGGAAGGTTTCTAGTTTTCGCCTTGAGTATGATGTTAACTTGTTTTTTTAAATAGATGTCCTATGTCAGTTTAAGGAAATATCACTAAATTCCCAGTGTGTTGAGAGTTTTTATCATGAATTGATGTTTTATCAAATGCTTTTTCTGCATTTATCAATATGATTATATAATTTTTCTTTTTTAACCTGTTGATGTGATGGACTACATTCATAGATTTTCAAATGTTGAACCAGATTTACATACCTGGAATAAATCCCAGTTTGTTATCATTTATAATTGTTTTAAATTTTACATTAGAATACAATGCTTATGTTTGAAAACTTACTATTGTTAATTCATAAGACATTTAATTTGAAAACTTTGTTGGAAAATTTTTCTTTAATGATATCTTTTAAGTTATATAATTTTCATAGGAGATTTAAAAGCATGCATTTGTTCTGGAGTTTCTATTTGATGAATTTAAACTAAAAATTGTAAGTTTGGGGATTAGCATTGCTATAAGAATGAAGATATTTGTGTTTATTATGAAAAAATAGATGGCATTTTAAAATATCATAGATAACCTTTCAAAGAATTTGTAATATCTGGTGGGTGGGGCACACTTGTAATCGCAGATCTATTTGAGGCTTACTTTATCAATTACGTAGGAGATATTTTGTCCATTTGCTTTGTAGGGACTATCTTATATGGGTTGTCCCATCTGTTATGGGGTCAGAAATACTGTCTGGACACATACATATCATCAGGAACAAATGTAGAGGAACACTAGAATAACAGATTTTGCTATTAGATGCAATTAAATATACACCCTACATAGGATTTACTTCAACCTTTCTGTTTCTCAATATAACATATAATTGACATTAAAAAGTTGTTCCACTGAGGCAGTACAATAGGAAATACAGTTTGGCAAATTGGCCAAGATATGTAATAGTAATTATTTTATTATATTTTATTATAATAAGTGCTGGAGTTATGGAATTGTATTTAAAAAAAAGCATTCCTGCCCAAGAAGTAACTTACCATCTGGAAGAAAAATGCATTAATCATGGTCAATATAATAATGAGAAATGCAAATAGCTATTAAATAATAATCAAAAGTATGACAGCAATCTGAAGTTTCAGGGAAAGTATTCAAGAGGAAGAAACATTTCAGATGAGCCATAAAGGGCTTCATTAGGCAAGGTAATAGAGAAAAAAATGCAAAAGAAGCATTCTAAAGACCTGAGAGCAAGAGAGTGCATAATTTTCAAAATAAATAAATAAATAATGGAGGTCCATATTTCTGAAGTTAAAACAGCAAGAAAGAGTGCACAGGTGGTTCAGAGGTTAGAATTCCTGCTATCCCTGTGAGAGACCCGGGTTCAATTTCCGGACCATGCATCCCCCCCAAAAAAAACATCAAGAGAGATAATGGATACAGTTAGGACTGGGCATAAACAAAGGGGGAAAAATCATATGGTATATTATGTTTCGTGTTTAAAAATCGTGAACCCTTTCTTAAGGAAAAGTGATGTAATATTTGTACTTAAATAAAACTGCTAAATGATTCATTTTGAATTTTAAAATTATAACTCTTTAGTTTCCATATAAAATTTGTTAACATTGATGAAGAATTGAGTGGAAAAACCAAAAAGAATCTTACCTAATAGGGGAGAAATTTTGATGATGTGGATTGCTATAGTAACAACCGGAATAGTGAAAATGAGAGACGTTAAAAAATAAGATGTGGGGTGCATGCATGCAGTGATAGAATGCTTGCCTTCCATATGGGAGACCTGGGTTCAATTCCTAGACCATGCACCAAAAAAGAAATAGATGTGGAGTACAATTGAACAGATTTAGAGAATGATTAGATAACTAGATTTAGAAAAAAAAGGCTGCTTATTTTTTTTCCTTTTGGCATAAATATGACTAGTGTACTGTGTGTTGAGAGAGGAAGACTGACAAGCAAATTTAGGAAACAGATGATTATATAATCTATGAATGTGGTGAATAAGAGCTATCCAATTTACAGTGTCTAGTGACAAGTCAGATACGTAAGTCTAGAGGTGAGAAGACTGATCAACAGTAGATGGCAACTGGAGACATGAGAAGGGAAGAGAAATGCAACAGGTTACTGAGGAACTTCAACAAATAATGGTTGTATAAGGAGTAGTAGGAAGCAGAGGAAATTAAAGGACATGAGCCTAAGACTATGAGGGAATTCAGGAAATTTTATTCTTATCTGATCTAATGAAATTCACTTAAGAGAGAAGTAAGAAAGAATGAAGGCAGATATTGTAGCTAGTTCACTTGGTGGTAGGATGATAAAGGAGTTCTCTATTCTAACGCCTTCTCCCTGTCCTTTTTTTTTATTATTTCACACTGGGAATTCAGCGGTATTTCTTTAATTTTAAATGAACGAAGATATCATCAGTTCAAAGTGGAAGGAGAATAGGAATTTCAGATGTGTGAAAAGAATAGAGAAGAATAAAAATAGAATAAGGAAAAACAGTGTATTGATCTAGGTTTGATGTTTTGCTTTGTATAGATAGTAAGAGGATAACAGGCAAGTGAAATTTAGTGGATCTTCAAAAGAATGCATTCAACTTTACCATGGATTCTAAATTTAATGATATCAGGGTTTCCTCATGAACTGGAAAAATGTACTACGTTTCAACGTAGAGTAGTCATGGGATTAGTTGAACCTGGAAGCTGGATGGATAGAATGTTTTCAGGGAGTGTGATTTCTGACTTAGATATATCAGAGCTTGAACAGTTTTGATGGGTGGTAAATTTGAGGGTATCATGAAGAGAATGATAACTGATAAAGATTGGAGAAAAGGATCTTTGAATCTAATCACAGGATCTGTGATTAGAGATCTGAGAAGACAGGTTGTTAAATGGGTGGCCAGCATGGATATTGAATTCCCCTAGCCTGAAGGTAAAAACTACATCACAGAGAGAGAGACAGTGAATCAAGGACCAGACTTCAATGAATGAAAAGATTTGTTTGGTAAAATAACTGAATATAGGATTGAAGATAGATCAGATGAACTAAAAGAAAGAGAAAATTCGAATATTGAGACAATTATTGTCTGGGATAGAGCTGATGAATAAAAAGGATACTTCCCTTCAAATAGGAGATCAGCAAGAATAAATTTTCTACATCGAAGAAAACTTCAGAGTATGTTGTAGCCTCAGGGTGGACCAGGATTCTTAAGGCATGAAAATATGGAGAATGTTCAGTGATTAGGTTCACATATAAATTCTTTTTTATTTTTATAATTGAGTGGCAGTTTTGGTATTCATAATGGAAGGAGCTGAAAGTGACACCAGAATTTCAGTTTCATACAAAATAAATGAAGGGAAGAACCTCCTGAAGAGGATTTCTAGTTTAGAATTTTACTAAGAAAAGGCCGAGATTTAGTGAATTCTTACATTTTGTAGAATAGTAGGCTTTATAGCCATTATTGGAAGAATGAAAATTATTCCTTTTTATACAACAAAATGTTGTATTTCTATTTTTAGACTATGTCCATTTTTAAAGCAATATATTCGCACATCTACAAGTCTCAGACATCCTAACATATGGAGAGCATGTATAAAATACCATGCAAGGAGAGTCATAATAGGAAAGAACAAGTGAGGCTTATAATATTTATTCTACAGAAAGATTTACATCTATACAGTTCCTCATTTTCATTTTGGCTAAAAATGTTTTTATTCAAGATTTTTTTCAGATATCAAATTGCAAAATTGTCATGATCTTTAAATTTTTCTTTCAATTACTTGCATAGAATAGAAATAAAATATCTTAAATTTATAGCTTTTTTATTTTGCTATAGCAATATCTGAGTCAAAGAATAAAGGGACGCTTGTATGTATTCTTCTACAAATTTCAAATTATTCAAAATCCATCTGAAAATTTTGACATGGTGGGTTTTTATGCTCTTTGTTCTTGATGCCTACAATTTAAAAATATAAGCCACAAAATGCTCAAAATGCTCTTTACATATCTATGTGTATATATATGTATTTAAGAATACATATACATATATATATATATATATATATACATATAAAAGAATAAAGTATAAAGCCAGAAGGCAGGAAAAGAATTAACAAAAGGAGCCGACAAGTACCAGTTTAAAAAGAAAAATGGTAGAAAGGGGAAAAAAGTGTGATGTTAGATGAATGCTGCATTGACGAGTGTCCAGTGTCTCTGTCAGGTCAAATGAAAACTGAAATGTTTATCAACGTTAGCAAGGAATAAGTATTAGAGATCGTGGTAAAAGCAGCTTATGTGCAGTTGTACATTAATGAGTGACCTGGAGGTGAAAAATAAAAAAACAAAAAAAGTGGAGAGTAGAAATATGGCTGAAAAGGGAAAGAATAAGTGGTAGCCCCTGTGTTAATAATTTTTAGCAAGGCACACAGGTACATGTTTTCAAAAGTATGCTGTCTTTACATTCTCATATGAAAGATACTGTGATAATTGTAAAAAAGCATTCAAGCAAAAGCTATTTTTTATTACAATTCATTTATTCATTTGATGTTTATTGAATTCCTATTTTTTTTTTAGGCACTGTTCAAGGTTCTGGGGATTCATAAGTAATTTAAACAAAATCCCTGTAAACAAAGTCTCTGTTCTCATAGAACTTAAATCATGGTGTTGGGGAGACAAACAATAATTTTATGAAACATACACCGGTATGCCATGATATTGTTATAGTATGTGCTGTGAAAATTAATAAAGTATTATATAGGAATAGAAGGGATGGTGTCTTACTACTCTGAGAATGAGAAATATTCTATGAAAAGCTTAAGCTTTAGCAAGGCCTGAAAGAAGTTAAAGTATGAATCATGCAGATAACTGGAAGAAAAAATATTTTAAGCAGAGGCGAGAAAACGTGCCAAAGCCCTCGGATGTAAACATCTGGGGTATGAGGGGGAAGGACATTCTTGGAATTAGCAGAGGCCCAGGTTTTCAAGAGCTTGAAGACCACTTTAAGAACTTTGGATTTCATTCTGAGGGGATGTGAAGCCATTGTACTTTGGCTCAAATTGCTTTACTGTATACAGCAAAAGTATGGTATTTGTAAACATTCTAGACCAGGACGAATTGCGCCTTCTGTGTTTGAGTGAAATCGTGGAGGCCCAAAGATGGAAGCAGGGAGACTTGACAGGACTTTTTCAGTTACTATTCCGGGATAGGCCTGGCAAAGTGGGAACTGGTCTGTTGAGATATTTTGATGGAAGTGTGGATAGAATTTGTTGATTACTTGGATGACGTATGAAAGAGAAAAAACAAGAATAAGGGCGAGTTTTGTTATTTGAGTGGTGGCTGCTGTTGTTGGGGTTGTGTGTGTGGGTGTGTGTTTGTTTTTTTGTGTGTTTTTTGCCTAAGCAAGAAGAAATGAGTTGCCATTTATTCACATTAGTAAGACTGAGATAAACGTTTGAAGTGGAAAATTAAGAATTTGGCACAATCTATTGATATGTACATTTAAATGTTTGGGTCAGTTATTCATGTATTAGTGCTCTTGGAATAAGATTCCGGATTATGTATGAAAAGATTTATAAATATTCAAGAAGTTTGAATTACTGGAAATTACTGACTTCCTGAAAAGTTATTTTAATAAAACAGATAAGCTTGATGGAACAAAACCTTTAGGAGATACAGATAAAGGATTTGACTACTTACAGAGGAATTGTGATAGAAACTTGATTTTCAAAAATTCTGCTGGAGAAGGACAAGTTAAAGAATAATATTTATTGCATTCATTAAACTTTAGTTAGAAAATTTAAAAAGGCCAACCCCAAATCATCTTCTCCATAAAGGTTTCCTGACTGCCTTCATTGGAAATGACCTCCTACCAGCCCAACACCAACCCAAATGCTCTTTATTAACACCTCTGTTATTTGGCATTACTTTCACCTGTCTTTTAATTTTGTCTCTTCTTTGAAATTCAAACTTGATGAAGGCAGGAACTTTATCTTACCATCTTTCTTTATCTTCACAAGTCTGTCACAGCAATTCTTTGCCACTTTGCTAATCCTGCGACATTGGGTAAAGCCTGTTCCCTCTTTGAGTCTTAGTTAAAATAGTAAGAAAACATTTTTTTGAAGCTTTACTATGTATCTCTATGGTGGAATGGCTTGGGGAAATATGGATTATACAATGTGTTTATTATCTTGGTTATTAATTTAATGTTGTCTACCTGCAGCTGATTAGAGAAGAATTAGTGGTAGGGGAGTAAGAATTTGAATCAATCATCACAAGACAGTGTATTAATCATTTATTGTTTATCAAAGGTTTCATATCAATTAATCCAAAATTATTTTTGAAAACCTGGACAATCAATTTATATCAGTACCAGAAAAGGAATGCAAATATGCATCCCCATTGCTAAGAAGAGAAAAAAGGACTGCATTTCCTACAGTTTATGTGTTCATTTAGTTTCCTAGCTGATAATACATACAGAGAGTATTTTTTCACTTAATAAAACTGAAAAGGAAAATGACAGTATGCTTTTAATTCAGTTGTTTAAACAAATCCACATGAACTATTGAAATTTATACTTTTTCTCAAAAAAAATTCTTATTAGAAGTCAATCTCCTCATTGATTACAACTATATTCTGCCCTCCATTAAATATAAATCGTTTAAGAACCCTGCACTTTGTCACTCTCTCAAGTATGAGTGTATTTCATTAACCCACAAGAGAAAATATATTAAGTAGGGGCTGATAAAACCAACATTAAATTAATTGAATAGCTTTTAATGGAAGTAGTTGTCTTCAGAGTACATGGTATATGATCACAGCAAGAAAACAGAATTAAAAGAAAAGAGCTAATGAAATAATTACTTAAATTACAACTGAATGTGAATCATGATAGAATTTTACAATAAGAGTTTTGATTCAATTCAATGGAAAACAAAACAAGTGTCTACAGAGTCAGTTTTCTTCAAATATATAACAAAATATTAAGAGAAACATGCTTAAATTGAAAATATATTCTTTAAATTTTTGTATTGACAAAAATATTCATATCGATTAAAATGTAGAAGAATAAAATTTAGATTTTTATAAAACTGTGTATAGGGTAATCTCTCAACAAAACAAAATGTAAACTATATTTTAATAAAATATTAATAAACACTCATAATTAATATAGGTGGATAATAAAGTGTGGATTCAATTATAAATAATCTGCTTACAAATGAGATAAACTTTTATGTTCTGTTCTTTTATAAAAACAACTGTCAGGGAAACCAAATCCAATTCATAAAGCAGTAGACAGTTTTGGTTTTTAATTGTAGTTAGAAGTATAAAAACGAAGTAACAAATACATCACGAAGCATACCTAATTCTTGGTAAGGAAAAAACAATCTCAGAAGACTAAAGACTTTTATTATAAACATTAACTAGCTTATTTTTTATGAAAAATAATGACTGATGTAGTAATATCTGGTGCTTCTAATCCTTGATAATTACAGCATGAAGAACTTGCTGACAAGTGTATCAAAAAAGCAATGGTTGACATTTAGATTTCCAGGTTTTTTGGGTCCAGAAATCGAACCTGAGCATTTGCATGGAAGGCGAGCATTCTACCACCTGTGCACACAGATTTCCGTATAAATACAAATAAAATATAGGATAGATGGTCACAGGAAAAATAAAATATGGGATGGATGATCACAGGAAAAATCTAGAATATTGCTCATTGACAAGAATTGGCCAAGCTGTAGTTAAAAAAAAAAAAAGAGGTTCACAAAATTACATGAAGCTAACATGACTGTTCTCTTATGTAAAAGTCCAGTTGTAGCTAGGTAGTTTAGGTAGCTCAGGGTAGGTAGGCAGTGCTGACCTTGGCAGTGCCAACCTTTTTTTTTTTATCAATCACGAAGTTGTAGTTCTCTGCATAGTAAGTTTAGAGTCTCTGTTTCTGTGGTTCAGCCATAGAAGCAGAAAGCTGTAAATGTGTACTCATTTTAAAGATGTGATGGAGAAACTATAGCACATTTCATTTTTTTCGCATCCCTTTCATCAGAAAGTGATTCTGTGATCATTTGGCCCCATTTTTTCCCTCTTCCTTTGTCTCTATGCAACCTGCTAAACTTTAAAGAGTTTAAACTGAATTGTAAACAAGGGAGGGAAGGAATAGACAAAGACTAAAGGACAATTGAGAATATCTGCCTATTTTCATTTTTTTTTAATTTACAAAATATAACATTCCTTAGGTATTGATATAAAGGAAGAACTATGGCACATGTGAGAATATATTGCACATTTAGCTAAAATGATATCCATCCATCCATCCATCCATCCATCCATCCATTCATCTAGCTATCTACATACAAATCAATAATAAGAAAACAAACAAATGGCTCAATTAAGACAGTTGAAATAGACTCAAATAGACATCTCACGAAAGAAGATATGTAAGCTATAAGAATGACCAATCAGCACATGAAAAAAAACCTCAATATCATTAAGTATAGGGGAAATAAAATTCAAACTGCAATTTGATACTGTCCCTCAGGCTCTGGAATGGCTAAAATGAAAAAAGATTGACAACAGCGTTTGTTGGTGAGGATGAGGAACAATTAGAATACTTCTCCACTGCTGTAGGAAATGCAATATGATACAATCATTTGTAAAACAGTTTGGTGGTTTCTATAGATTTAAGTATACTTCAGATATGACTAGAATTCCACACATATATAATTACCCAAGAAAAATGAAAAGATATATCTACCCAAACTCGTACAGCAATTTAATAAAAAAAAAAACTGGAAACAACCCAAATGTCCATCAACAGGTACATAGATCAACTGTGGTATATCCATATAATGAATACACATAATAAAAAATATATATACTATAACATGAATGGATTTCAAAATGGCTATGTTAAGTGAAAGAATAGAATCACAAAATTGCACACAGTATATAATTTCATTCATCTGAAATGCTAAACTGGGCAAATATGATCTATTGGACCATGTTTTGGTTATGACATTAAAGGGATGTGGTGTAACTTCTGGAGTGATAGAAATGTTTTAGATATAGGTTTAAGTGTTGCTTGCATAGATGAATACATTTGGTAAAGTGTTTTAAACTGTGCTATTAAAATCAGTGCACTTCAATGTTGTGCAAATCATACCTAAATTAAGGTGATGAGAGAGAGGAGAGGAGGAAATAAAGGAGACTGGCCACTAAAAAAGTTGCTGTTCAGAAAGTGAATCCTAAGTACTTGAATTTTCTTATTCCTCTTATACCAACCACACAAGTCAATACATACTTGACTAACAAAAAATTATTATTGTATTAATAGTCTCTTCTCTGAGAGAAAAGTATTTTATTATGTTGAGCAATATAATCCTCTCTTGATTCTAAATATAGGAAATCATTTGATGCTGTATGGATTTTATTGTGTATTGTTGCATCTAGATGCAGTGAAGTACGAAAAAAAAACTTCAACGTCTAAGAATTGGTCATAAATAATATACATACAAAAATAATTCCTTAAGACACTAGTCATGTTTTACAGTGGCCTTGTAAATGGAAAAAAAATGAAGGTTTAAACTCTATGTGTACAAGAAAATTATTCATTTCCTTTTAACTAAACTGTCAGGTTATTAAATACCTCAGGAGAACTTTTCAGTCTACCAGCAAAATAACCGTTCGACTTGATTCTACACAAAGGCACATTTTCCCAGAAGAGCAAGGCTCTTTGTAACCTGGAATTTTATTGGAAACATGGTGATTTGTTGCATCCTTTATTACTGAAATATATCTTCAGAGCACTTTCAACAGTAATTTTCCATTTTATTTCATATTTTGGATTTTTTAGTTCCACTGATCCAACACTTTCACTATGATCATTTGTTCTTGCCTTTGTTTCTTAGAACTCTATCAAATATAGGTGAAATTAGGTGTGTGTAATACGAGTGATGCAGGTCTAAAAAGAATATGGACTGCTATCTGAAAGGGTTAGAGTTACAAAATTTTTTCAGAGTTCTAAAACCATGTAGTAAAAGAGATTGATCTTAAAATAATTAAAAAATATATATATCATGACCTAAGACTTACAGTTTTTTTGTCATTCAAATGACCATGAATATCTTAGTTTGTGACTCTTAATTGGTGGGCTAATTATGCTCTTATTAACAAACAAGATCTACAAATAGTATTCAGCCCCCAAACCATTCATCTTTAACAGTGCAACTATGGTAAGTAAACCACAAAAGAAGTTGAAATGAGTCCTTTCATTATTAGTTTAATTAATCCTTTCATTGTTAGATTTAAAAAATCACTTTAAGATAAAGCAACTTTTAAAAGTAAGACAAGCTACTCTCTCAAGAAGATTTACATTAACCTCTCACTCAATATTTTTTCAATATTGTCATTGATTATTTATACTGTTTGCCACAATTACTAAGTACCAAACCTATTCTTTTGATCTAAGACATTGACTATCAGCTTGTGTTACAAAAGCCAGGCTATTATGAGACAAGGTATTGCCATAAGACAAAAGAGTAGGACTCTACATCTTTAGCCATCTGTCTCTATCTAGTTACCTATCTAGCCATCTATCTATGGCATCTTGTGAAGGAAGGAAAATAAACAAACAAAAATTTTTAAAGCTAATCAATCTTAAATGTAATATCAAAAAGTATTTAATTACATAGAAACATCTATTCTATTTTACAAATACATGCTCATCCGAATGAGAATACCTCTAGTCTATATAGCAGATAATGAGTGGTAATATCTTGATCACAATTAAAACCTGTATGTAGAATTTTTATTCATGTGGATATTTAGTTCAAAGTTATCAACTCTCCTGTAAAAGTCAAGAATGGGTTCAACAACATGGTGGATTTTGAGTTTAATTTTAAATGACATAATCAAACTGGCAGGCATGATACAATCTTTTTCAGAACAAAAAGCAGGCGTGAAAATGAGACTGTGAATATGAAAACCTTGTGTCTGATGCTCCTTTCAGCTACTATATCAACAAAAGAGTAGAACATATGGAATAAAAATAAATAATAGGGGGAACAAATGTTAAAATAAATTTAGTTTGAAATGCTAGTGATAAATGAAAGCAAGGGGTAAGGGGTATGGTATGTATAATCTTTTTTTCTCTATTATCGTTTTTTTATTTCTTTTTCTAAATCGATGCAAATGTTCTAAGAAATGATGAATATGCAACTATGTGATAATATTAAGAATTACTGATTGTATATGTAGAATGAAATGATATCTTAATGTTCTTTTGTTAAGTTTTTTAATTAATAAAAAAGTTTATAAAAAAAAAGCAGGCGTGAAGGAAGAGAGGTGGAAAAGAATTGGGTACTTTGGTATCTATAAGATATTTAGTTTGGTTGGACAGGCTGCATGATGGGGTGAGATAAAAGACATATTTGAATGCTATTTCCATACCACAAAATTAATAAATTTAATTTTTAAGAAAATAAATGGAGAAATGCGTGAGTTAGTTCTTTGTGAATATAATAGTAATTCACTAATATTAATTAGTGATATAGGGTTCTATTTTAAGAAAAATGAATATTTGATGGGAAACTTTGATGCAACTCTACAAAACTAAATAAACATAACCCATAAAATAAAATAAAAAAGAACAATAATTCAAATTTAATTTGCTTAATGATGTCACAACAATTCACATTATATAATGAACATCATGGTGAATTGTTGTCTTTTCTAGAAGGAAAATGTTCTAGTTGCACAAACATTCATCTACTTTGCTACATGATTGACTCAGATCCTCTTTTATAATGCTGCAATGACATAGCCAAGGACAATCATGCTCTTCCTCTGTCTTGGCTTAATCTCCCTATTATAGATTATTTTGTAGATTAAACTAAGAAAAACATTAAATATTTGAGATTCATAATAAGACTATCTGCTATAATAAAATTTGAGTATGCTGGCTGTATTTAATTGTGATAGTAAGCAATTTAAAAAGCATTTTATAAAGAGACTACTTATGTCAAAGACATGAGAGAAGCTTCACTAAAAACAAGATAATTTCTCATTGAAACATTAGATTTATTTTATTGTGTCTTAAATTTAAATGCCAGTTCAATATAACAACTATATTTCTTGGAAAATGAGACAGAAACATGATAAAAAGCATTACTGATGTTTGCTCTTAAGACAAATATTGGCAATTATTTTATAATATTTTTGAAAAGTACAAGAAAATTGTAACCATATTTTAATTACTGTATTTATTCATTTGTTTCTTTTCTCATTTAGTAAATTATTATTGAGCACTTACCAAGTTCCAGATAGTGTTCTAGGGGCTGTGAAGGAGGAAAAATAAAACAAGCATTTTCATAAAAATGAAACACATGAAAAGAAAGGTCTCTCCTCTTGGAAAAGCAGGGAAAAAGCAAGGCAGAATATGAAGTTTGAAATATGCTTAAAGTAAAAAATTCTAGCAGGGGCGGGCCACGGTGACTCAGCAGGCAAGAAGGCTCGCCTGCCATGCCCGAGGACCTGGGTTGGGTTCCCAGTGCCTGCCCATGTAAAAAAAAAAAAAAAATTCTAGCAAAATTAATAAACCAAATTTGACCTAAATGATGAAATTGATACAATTAATATTTTATTTTAGTCCTTCTGTATGTATCATGTATGGAGAATTTATTTTGAATCAGGCCTAAGAATACTAAACCCTGAAGAGTAAATATAACTAGGCAATTACAATCATTTAGAATTACATACAAAACAGAATGTTTACACCTGGAGGTAAGAAAGGTAAAGAAGCCTGTCAGAAAGATCTAATCTATACCTTAAAAAAACACATGGTGATGGGAGATACTCCGAAGGGTTTTCCAGGTGAGAATGTACGAAAAGGGTCATAGATACCAAATGTATGTGGGGAACTGAAAATGATAATAATAATGAAGATAATTTTTAAAATGAGAAGTTATTGCTTAATCCTTTGTAAGTTTTATCTCATATAATTCTCAGAAGAGACAGATGAAATACATGTCTTAGGAAATTTCTAGGGACATATAATTCATTTTTATGTCTAATTAAAGTCTATTCTATGTTAATATATTTCAGTGAAAAAGTCAATTGCAGCCACTGCAAAGCAGTTGACAAACTCTTCCTCTCCAGGTCAGATTCACGTTTGTCAATGTCTGTCTTCTACACAGCACCTTGAACTAATTGTCTGCCCGCCCCTGTTTGTGGTCCCCTTGCCTGAGGTGTCTAATGTCAACGTCAATACCGTGACCTTCTCCCAAAGCATACAATCTCTGTGTTCCCAGGACCGTACATTTCATAAGGATGGGGCTGATGACATTTCCCAAAATGGCCACAATTTGTCTTCTGGAAATAGTTTGTGTTCATTTTCTCTTTTATTAAACTTATTTCATGAAACTGTTTCTTCAGCATCCAGCTGTCATTGCTGGCTCATCATCTCCCAATTCCTTTCAAGAAAAATTTCCAGAAGCATTTGGCTCCCTCTCTTCTAGTCATAGAGCACATGAACACAGTAGAAGGAAGGCGAGGAAATATTTATATCCTTCCATGGTGCATTTCTTCAAAGGCGATCTTGTTTGTCCAAATCAAATCATGCTCTGTATACATTTATTACTCCTTTTGCTAACCCAAATTGCTAACCCAATATATATATATAGGAATTGTGTGTCAGACACTGTGTACCTCTATGTCATTGTGTCTATTAGGGGATTTAGTGTTTCAAGCATGCCCATTTTATTGTGAGTCTTTGCTATACATTTACAGAACATACATTTTTATTTTGGAAGTTTTACACAGAAAACAGAAAAAATTGTACCAAAGAGGTTATTAAGTTCACAGAGTCCAAAAAGGGCAGAACACAACCAAGTTGTTATTGTTATTGTTGGCATTGTATAATTTTTTTCTGATTTTAACATCTAAACTAAATATTTCAATGATCACATTTTAGTGAGATATTTTAGTGAGAATTTCTTCGAGTGACCCTGAGTTTTATTTCTCTGAAAAGTTTCTGCAAGAAACGTGTCCCAAATACCTATTCCATATTATTTAATTCCAGAATGAAATATACTGTTGCATGTTTGACAACCATTCTCTGTGAATGCAGTATGTATAAGGAAGAAAACAGTGATGGCATGACATTAGAAGTGAGAATTTATTGAGAGACTTTTATATAACAAGTACTATGCTTAAATATTTATCTTATGTCATTTAACCATTAAGGGCATTTTTATTTATCCATTCATCTGTTGAGGGACACTTGGATTGCTTCCACATTTCGACAATTGTGAATAATACTGTTATGGCATATACAGACAATGGAAATTATCTGGCTATAAAAGGGAATGAAGTCCTGATGCGTGTGTTGACATGGCTGCACCTTGAAGGCATCAAGTTGAATAAAATAAGCCAGACACAGAAGGGCAAATATGGTATGACCTCACTTGCATGAAATAATCAGAATACGCAAATTCACAGTCAGAACCAAGAATGCAGGTTACCAGGGACCAGGTGTAGGTGAGAAATGGGGAATAAATAATTAATTGGTACAGTGTTTCAGTTTGGGTTGATAGAGAGGTTTCGGTAAACAGATGAAATCTTAAGATTTCAGTCAAATGATACTGTAATTCTTAAACCCATAAGAGATTTATAAAAGGCCAAAAGACGAGTCGGGGCAATGACATATTTCATTAGTGTGATTGGCTTGTGGGGATTAAAAATATGTACAACAGAATTAGCCTTTGTACCAGAAACTCTGAAATGTTAATGAAAACATGTGGCACAAAATTGCGAATGTAATTAATACCACCAAATTTTATACTCAAAAGTGGATTAAATGGGAAATGGTAAGTTTTATATATGTTATCAAAATAAAATTTTGAAAAAACATAAAATTGTACAATACAAAGAGTGAACCCTAATGTAAGATTTGAGCTCTGGTTAATAGCATAATTACAATAATATTGTTTCAACAATTAAAACAAAGGTACCACTCTAATGCAAAGTTAATAATAGTGTTTTGGTTTGCTAAAGCTGCCAGAATGCAATATACCGGAAATGGGTTGGCTTTTACAATGGTGATTTATTAACTAACAATTTACAGTTTTTAGGCCATGAAAGTGTCTAACTCAAGACACCAACAGGACGATACTTGGACTCTGAAGACAGGCTGCTGGCACCCGGGACATCTCTGTCACCTGGGAAGGCACCTCTGCTGGTCCTTCACTCCTGGGTTCACTGCTTTCAGCATCAGCTTCCAGAGGCTTCCTCCTTTAACTTCTGTGGGTCCTCTCCTAGCTTTTATCTATGAGCTTCTCTTAATTTCATCTCTTAGCTTCTGTGTGCATTTTATTCTCTTATAAAGGACTCCAGCAAGAGCATCAAAACCCACTCAGAATGAGGTGGGTCACATCTCAATTGAAATAACTTAATCAAAGGTCCACCCACAATAGGTCTACAGCTGCAGGACCAGATGAAAAGAACATAGCCTTCGTAGGGGGACATAACAGCTTCAAAACAGCACAAAAAGGAAACATTGTGTGTATGTGTATGGTGAAATGAATACAGAACTTTATTTTTTATGTTTTTTAAACCTACAACTGCTTTAATTAAAAAATGAACAAACAGATGTTTATGAGATATGCATTATATTCATTTTTGAAAGGATATTAATCATTCAGCATATATAATTGGCCTATGGTACCTTAATGATAAGTCAACCTTAG
Organism: Myrmecophaga tridactyla; assembly: GCA_004026745.1. Classification (NCBI taxonomy): domain Eukaryota; kingdom Metazoa; phylum Chordata; class Mammalia; order Pilosa; family Myrmecophagidae; genus Myrmecophaga; species Myrmecophaga tridactyla. The sequence continues at coordinate 32,739 of PVIY010016588.1, forward strand.
CTTTGGTGACATAGCTGGTATGTCTAAACTCAGGTCTATGTAATTCTAAATTTTATCTTTTAACATTAAAAAAGGCATAAGTTCTGCCTGCCATTAATTTGATTTCAAATAAAATAAAAAAATCATAAATAATTAAAAGCAAGATTTATAAACAAACTAGGGTCTTTTATCTTCTTTGGTCTCTTTTTTTTTATTGTATTATTTAAAGCACATTGGTCCAAAATGGACACAGTGCATAAAAGAATGGAGAATAAAGATTAGAAGGATCATCACTTAAGACACAGATCTTTATAACATCATAGTACTATTAAGCCTTCTTTTGTAGTACCATTGTACTGCTAGCTCATATTCAATTGACTTATATGCTCATCACATATATATTGGATACTTACCACATGTCTGGCAGTCTTCTAAATACAAAAAATAAACAAGTCAGTTATTTTTCCACTTCTGGAGCTAGGCACTTACCCAAACAAACTTGACCATCTTATATTTAGGCTTGTGGAAATTGAGGCCCTGACTAGTTTTAGGTGATTATAATACAAACTCTTTTTTCCATAGCTGAGGAAATACTAACTATAGCACTTGAATGCATTCCTAAATGAATATACGTTCCCAAAACCCAGAATTTTTACTTCCCAGCTTACCTCCCTCATATTGCTTTATATCCAGTAAGGGGTTGTTATTCTGCATTCTCTTTATTCTGTATTGTATGTCCTTTCACTTGTACATAGAAAACCTTCATTGTTCAGAGTTCTTTTCAATTATGTCAGAATGATATTGAAATCTTAAGATTTCAGTCAAATGATATTGTAATCCTGAAACCCATAAAAGATTTATAAAAGGCTAAAAGATCAGCAGGGCAGTGACATATTTCATTAGTGTGATTGGTTTGTGGGGATTAAAAATACATACAACAGAATTAGCCTTTGAGCTAGAAACTCTGAAATGTTCCTGGTCCACGTTGAAGTATACCAGAAGTATATTTGAGTGTGATGTGGAATCACACTCTTAAAGGTACACATTTTCTAATTTGCTAGTGTTTGGGGTATGGTGGAGTTAAAAGCTATTAATTGTAAGGTATTTACTAAACATGTACCATATTTAGGACACAAGATTCTGTTCTATAGTGACGGTAAGTGGTTAGAAGCTATATTCTATATAGTCACCCACATAGCAGTAGAGACCAAACACATATACAAGTATTGATCAAACAAAATGAAGATTGATGATGACACTGTGAGTTCCACAAGTAAAATATTGCAGGCAACTATAAACGTTGGAGAGGTCAGTTCCAAGCTATAAACAAGAAAGGAATAACAGTGGATGTGTCACCTGAGCTAGACTTAAAAGGATGATCATGACTGTGTTTCATGAAATATTGTTTTAACAAATAAATGTGAAGTACCAGTTTATGGCTGGCAGGATAAAAAATCTGTTTGTTTATATATGAGGGGCGGTGGGGGGGCTGGTGTTGGCAGGAGACTGATAATGTTGTAACACAATTGGCACTTCAAAATGCACTTTAAACATTCCACTTTATAAATGACAAGGACATGCTTTTAAATTCATGATTGTGTCATGATGTTCTGGTGAAGCTTCTGTGGAGTGAGTTGCTATGTGATGCTTCCTGAGAACAGAGGGTCAGGCACAATAGAAACTTTCAACAAATGACCTCTTTATTACTTACACAGCAAAAAGGGCCAAAAGAGCAGAGTAAGAAATTCCATTGTGACAGTCTCCTGAAGAAGCCAACTGCACTGAGGTGAAGGTCAGAGGAGAGACAAATCTATGTAGTTTGAGTGCAGAGTATTTATCCACCCCAGGAGAATGGGGCCCTAACCTCTGGTTGCCTCTAGTTGGATTTATACATTAGCTCTAACATCTATACTAGGTTGTGGGGTTGTATAATGGAAACAGACTGAAACATCTGTGTGCAATAGAAAAGGAAGCACTGTGAGGTTGTTAGGTGAGAGTTGGGAGATGATGTTGAACTGTATCTGACTTCCCCAGCAGCTTGGGTCCATTTACTGCATTCTGATCATGAATTTGGCAAACATATTTGGCAAACATGATTGCATATAATTTTTGGTCTCCTGCCTCACCTTGGAGTCTGTTCTTCATGCTTCTTAAATAATTGTGGTTAAATTTAATAGATATCAGTAACTCAATAGCAATTATATTAGATTTTTTCTTGAAACTGAAATTTAGTTAATATATTTAACTTATAAAAATAACTCATGAACCTTGTAATCATATCTGATAATATGAAAGTGTGATTTGAAAGCAAACTATGATTTACCTGATAATCTTGATTTGTTTTCAATCAGGATGATACTTTTATTTTGAGTTTAAAATTATGAAAAGATATCTTATTTTTCCCAAAGAAACACATGCTCTTAAAAAGTTGAGAAATAGTGCTGTACACTCTACAAGTATAGAGCGTAGCTTTTACTACCAATTATGAAAGTCTAACTGCAATATTAGGGAAAACAGTTCCTGACATGAGAAAAATTGAAATATTCCTGGATAAGTGGGCTAGTAGAGGCTTATATTTTTCTTTCTGAACTACAAATAGAAACACATCTTATTCAGCAGTTGTTCTAGAAAATATGATATGCTTTTTGAATGTATGGAGATTATATAGTAAATAAGAAGTAAGCAAAAATAGGAAATAGAAAAATGAAGAAAAAAATTGCAAACTAAGAAAAAGTTAAATGAACCAGTAACAGAGAATCTGCTGAAACTATACCATGCCTAACAAAGGTATCTGTACATCCATTAATAATAATAATATCATCATATTTTGCTGAGTTATGAAAGCAAGTGTTGATTGGACAGGCCTGGAAAACTGGCTGCAGCTATAATGCTGACCATAATAATCAATCTGATACTGCATTGTTCAGCATGTAGAGAAAAAACAAATTTGAAGCAGTTGAATAGCTTCTCTTCATAAGCATGTGATTATGCCATGAACTACCAAAATAAATGACAAAATTTTGAAATTACAACTAGGTTATGTAAATAGAAATGGAAATATCTGGAAAAATGTAATAATATATGAACTTGGAGTTTGAAAACCAATATAAAAACAGATGTATATTAATTTATCCCTTGCTAAACAAACCTTAAATGACTAATTTGTATGCATGAATCCGCTGAGTTGTTCAGCACAGCCCAAATGAATGTTATTGTATTTGCAGCAATACAGTGGTCAATATGATCCTACAGAGCGCACAGGGAACTTTGTTCATTTTTATTTCAAACTCGTTTTAAAGTGACGCCATTAAAACTGAGGAAATGGAGAGAATAATTACAAATATAGCTATTCATAAAAGAAATTGACATGGTGATCTTTATTCTTTATAATTTTGAAAATAAAGTAAAAAAAAGATATTTTGTGTAACAATATTCTGCACTAAATAAACTAATGAAAATACTTTAATCTGATAGGAATAAATTTTGATATTAATTTTAATATAGTTACATTTTTGTTTTTTATTATTGGTTGAAAAGAAATACACATCTTAGAATATACAAATAATTTCCAGGCACATAATATTTAGTATATTTTAAATTACTAATTTGACATAAATTGTGGATCAAATGCTCCATTGCAAGTATTATAACAGTCAAAAGAAAAAAAATGAAATTTTAAATGAAAAATAAATCATCTAAGGATAAAACTCTGTTATGGTTTAATAGAAGGATTTTATATCATTTATTTGTTCTGCATTTTTTAGTTTTCATTTTTTTCTAACTTCAGTCTTTCCACCCAATTTGAAGTTGTAGGGGGTGAGGACAGTTGCTCAATTAATTTATTTAGAATAAATAACATTGTACAGCATCCAAATATATATAATATTCACCATTATAATAGCTAATATTTACTGAATATACACATAATCCTTGTAAAATTCCATTTATTTTGATACCATTAGTTCCTGGATTTTATAATGGAGAAACGGAAGCTCAGACAAACCAAGCAATTTAACCACAGTAATTCATCTAGTAAGAGAAGGAACTGGAATTTACAGATTGGCTTTAAGAGCTCATGCTTTCTACTATTCTGTACCAGATGCTTTAATTTTCTTACATTCTCTTCATTTATATTGACTCATTTATCCATATATAGGTATTTTGATTACATTATTTGGATAAAGTTGATTTCTTAAAAGTCATCTGCTTAAGGACTCAAAGCTGAATATTTAACATTTCCAATTTAGTCATATTTTACACTGTTACCTATCTCTAGCCTATGAGACCATCTCATTGCAGGTTAATACAATGATAGGCCTTAAAAACATTTTTGCTTTTACAAATAGGCTTATACTAATATACCACTTTGAATCTTGTTATAGGTGGGATCTGATTAAAGAACATTTTGTTTGAATATGAATTTAGCCTGGGACAGAATGTCTCAAAAGCTGAACTGAACTGTGCTGGGATTGCTGAGGCAGCAGGTGTTGAAATTAATATATTATGACAATTAGCCACATGAAAGTAACAGTTAAGCATCTAATCACTTTCTATGATAGTATAAGCAAAATTCTCAGCCAGAGAAAAGCAATGTCAAGCTATGTTTCACTTGTGCTCATGTAATGGTCCAGAATAGGGGATGTTTCACTGCTGAGAGATCCCTGAACAAAGGGCCCCTGCAGTTCTATGGACCTAGAAACAGGAGGAGAGAGAGAACAGGAAATAGGAGTGAGAAAGTACTGTGTCAGAGTAGATAAGACCAAGGGAGGTCTTATCAGAAGTGACTGAGGGCAGCATTGCTGAGAAGTACCCACTCTCCCCACACCTCCAATAGCAAGGCCCTTGAGCTAGGAATGCAGATTTTCATGATAGCCTAACCAGCAAGATGGGCTTGAGTCCTTGACTCCAACTCTCTTCAGAGGCTGCATTACACGTCTCTGGACCAAGCCTGGTACGAGGAAGACAGTTTTCCACCATGAGATCTGCCATGTAAAACCTATGTTTTGACTGAAAATTCACACTCAGGATTTGGTCAGGAGTGGACTCCTCAGAACACATGAAAATGTTAGAACTAGCAATCAGAGTAGCAGATATTTTACATTTATTTTCATAAATATATGAATTCCCAAATTTTGCACAAAAAAAATGTTTTACTTTTAGAATCAGGAAAAATGTGTTTTTTGTTTTTTGGTTTTTTTTATCTTCAACTGTTTCAATAATAGGGCATTTGAATAAGGCATTACATGCTTGGTCCTTGAAATGAGAGATCTTAATTGGGGATGTATAAATGGTTGTTTGGTGATAGCTAAGTGATTTCATGATAAACAGGAGATGACAATAATCCAATTGGCAAGTCTCATATTGATGTCAACAGATTCATAAAATGGAAGTTAAAAGAGACAAGAGCTTCAAGAATAAACAATTTTGATCTTGAAAACACAGCTTTTTGTCCAAAAGGTTACTAATACTTTTACTGATTTCTGTAAAATGCAAAAAACAAACAAAAAACAACTTATTTAAAAGGTGAAGATATTTCTTGAGGAGTTGTCAATATCTATACAATACTTATTGTTTATTTGCTTTAAAAAATGCCCAGATATGATGTTAAGTGTCCACAATTATTAAAACTACCATAGAGGTAATAATATCCATTTTGTAGCCTTAGTTTAGGCATAGGGATTTAAAAATTTTATATCTGAAATTAACCCTGTGAGATATATACTATTTTTGCATATAATAAAAAAACCTCATCATTAAGCTTTGTATTATATTGAATATTTTCTATAAAATTTGGCATTTGAATTCTCTACATTTCTAAGAGGCTGCTTTCCTTTTTCTATGTACACCTATTATGCAAAACAACCACATTAGACTTAACAATCCTCAAAACAGTGAAAAGGGACTAACTTTAAAAAGCCATCATAAGTGAAATCTAGAAGGGGTAGAGAAGAATTGGAATGTCTGAGAGTAAAGACTATCTCAGAGGTTTGGGGATTAAAAAATGCAGTACAATCCCTGGTTTAATTTGGGGGGCTGGGGTATGAAGCTTTTCTCTCTGACAGTCATACATCAGGAAGAATGCTTCTTTCCACTGTCCCAACCTCAACTGATACAGGACAATCTTGTTTAGTGACATAAAGTAACTATGTATTTCCAGTATGCATTGAGTCTCTTGGGTAAGTTATAGAAGGCCCAAGAGAGGGAGAACATGAAGCAATGTCCCTGGTGATAGAAATATGCAGAAAGCGTTGTAGAGCATAACAGGAGTTGCAAAGGATAGCTAGAAGCCCATGCCATTCAGCAATTTTGGGGTCCATCAGCCTAGGTGTTATCTCTTCCAGTAAGAAAATGTTCCAGGCCAGATTACTGCTCCTTTCATTCCACTTAAAAAGAAAACTTTTTCATTCTGCTTCCCACTAGTGCCTTGTCAGGGAGTTGGGTTCAGTTTCATGTTCACAGATAAGGATTGTGATATGGCTCATGGGAAATGGCAAAGAACCATGGTACTAAATTCAAATATGTTTCCATGACTGCTTTTAATAAACTTATTGGGGCCCAAGACAAAGAATATAGAATTTTCTGCTATTCAAAAAGATACATATTACTGATCTAAAGAAAGATCCTTCTATTCACCCCTTAAAAAGTTTATTCCTGGCCCAATTCTAAACTTCCCATTTGTAAGAAATGGTGGTGAACACACTACAAAGTCCATTTTCATGTTTAGCCATTGTCACAAAGGCCAGGGAACATAGTGCAATGACCACAGGCTTTGCAGTCAGAGAACATAATAGTTTATCTTCAGTTTTATATTAACAGCATTGCCTTTTGAAAGCTAATTTCTAAGCTTTAATTTCTTTAAATACTTATTTCCTTATAGTTGTAAAATATCAAATATATAGCATAGGCCCTGATTCACAGTAAATGCTAAAGAAATGGTATCTCTTAGAATTATTAGATATGAAAACAAAACAAAGCAAACAAAAATGTCTACCATGTAAAGTTAGAAAATAGCGGTTTCCCCAAATGCATGTGCACACAGGATTATTTGACTGTGTACAAGTTGTCTTTTACTACCAAAGGAAGGGTAGGAGATAGCAGGTAATTGTTTTCAAAATAAGGTTTGCTTGGAAAAGAAAAGAAAAAAAATCAGTCAGTGGCTTGCAGTTTATCTCAGAATAATTTGACATGTTATTGGGCCTACAGGCGATGAAGTATGACAATGTTGCTTCATTTCACCCGGTGTCAAAGGGGACAGAGGAACATTTTTTTTTCAAATCATTAACCAGGCAGTCTTGCAAATGCAAAGTTAAAAGAAAAGTACAGTTTGACACAGTGTTTGGTAGCTTAACTTCTTTTCACTGCAAAAAATTCAATTTGTCACTTTAAATAGCACATACACATCAATGGATTTTAAATAGAGAGGCAAGCATATTTTTTTACCATAGAAAAGACTCAGAAAGCCGCTATGAATTTCCAAGATACTATGATTTTAGGAAATGCTTAACTTTTATAGTAAAACTAATTTTTCTGTTTTCTTTAAGAAGAGAATTTTGTAGCAAAATTCTAGATTTAAGAGGTAGTTAAGATAATCAAATGATTTACTTGAAATCTAAGTGTATAATAAATGTATAGCATTGCTACAAATGCACCATTCATTTGCAAAAGTAAATCAATAAAATAGGTCATAAGATAAGGCTATTTTCTGAATTGTTCATATATATTAATTATAGAATATGCCTAGATTTGAAAGACACTCTGCTCTTTGTATGTTTTTCTTAACATTTTCACTGACAAGACAATCTGAGAGTGTCCAAATGTTTTTAAGGATATCTTTAAAATTAATAGCAATTTCTTTAATGATAGGTTAACTTTTGAGATGTTTCCAATTCATGAATTGCTCCTCCCAGGGGCCTGGAGGAATCCCAGGCCTTTAAACCAAATGAAGTTTTTTTCTGATGAGTTTCAAAGTTTATTCGGACAGTTAACTCCATCCTGGCTTCTGTTTTCTCTCTTTTGAAATGGGAATATATCTATTTTCCTGCACTTATCTCACTATTATACCTTGGAAATCAGACAACTCGTATTCTAATTGCACAGATGCACAGGAGTTTTGCCCCAGGAGAGAACCTTATCAGAGTCCTACCCATACCTGGTTGGGTGATTTATATCATCAGATTTGGGATTTTTTGAGGTGATGATATTTATCTGTGATTTTGGACTTTGAGTTGATGCTGTAGTAGGTTGAGACTTTTGGATATTTAAGGATGAAATGAATATATTTGCCTATGGGACAGACAGGAATTTTGTGGGACCTGATGGCAGATTGTGGTAGGCTAATTAATGCCCCCCAAAAGATATTCATGACTTAGTCTCTGGCACATGTGAATGTTACCTTATGTGGCAAAAAAAAAAAAAAAAATTGTAGATGTGACTAAATTAAAGCTCTTGAGATGAGAATGATCTTGGATTAACTGGGTGGATTCTAAAAGGTATCTGGATTATCTGGGTGGGTTCTAATGATGTGTTCTTATAAGAGAGAGGCAGAGGGAGATTTTACATACATGGTAGGAGTCAGTGTGACCACTGAATCAGAGAATGGAGTTTTGCATCCAGAAGCAAAGTAATGCTGGCAGCCAACGGAAACTGGAAGAGGCATGGAATGAATTCTCCTTTCGAGCCTCCAGGGTGAGTGCAGCACTGTGGACACCATGATTTCAACACAAAGAAACAAATTTCAAATTTCTGGCCTCCAGAACATGTGTGTCGATTGTTTTAAACCACCAAGTTCGTGGTGGTTTATTATAGCAGCCACAGTTAACTACGCAAAGGTGGACCTGCCCATATTTACATTGCGTGTCCCTGTCCTCTGGCCAGAGTCAACTAGACATGATTAAATTTGCCCAAATCCCACTCTTCCCCTAGGAATTTGACATAGGAACTAGATACCTATATTACATTTTTTCCATTAAGTTTTGCAGTTTTCAAATGAACATGGTAAGGGAGACATTACGTCATAATTTTGAGGATTACCAACACTTATTTCTTGACAGTATATACAAATTGTAGGTCTCTGTGGGAGAAACAGTGGAACTTGTACTCTTAAAGGTGGGAAAAAAAAGTACCTTCATCCTTATTATTCTGGGAAGCACAGATAACACCTATTCCATTGGAAATGCTCGGATAAATCTACAGAAAGATTTTGAACCTAAAACTAATGATTATTATGACAATGGTGTTGTCACACTAATTTCCAGGAGTAAAAAAGAAAAAGGTACATGACAATATCTAGTGCCTAATACTGATGATGTTAGAGTATAAGGCATGGAATCCAATATTAAATGGTAGTGACAGTGGTAGCTTTATCAAATCAAAACAATGGAATATCTCCGCTACTGCTTAGACTGTGTATCTCTGCTTTTGCTTGTTTTCTGAACTTCCTTTTCCAAACTTCCCAAATCTTCCACAAATATTCCAATGCATTTTCAGTAACTTTATTTTCTTTTTGCAAGTAGGAATCTAAGCTGCTATAATAGATAGGGAAGATATTATCATACATTCTGAAATACATAGTTTAAAAAGAAAAATAATAATTCATTTGAAGAATTAAAAAACAGAGGCAAAAGTCTGAAAAACATCCTTTTCTATTTTCTGGTTCTAATTCCTTTTTTAAGTACAATGTACTTTTGCAATCAGTACTTATAAAAATCCCATCCTTCTCTATTTTCATGCTAGCTTTTGCTGGCTTCTATTAATGACATTTGAAATGTGCTAACCACTAAAATTTCATGTCTTAATTAGAAATATAATTACCTGACATAATTTCATACTACAACTTTATAAGATTGATAAAATAGTGAAGTTTATCTTCTTATTCATTCTAAAGGCTAAAATATATAAAATCACCAGCTTATTTTGCAATTGCAGAGTGATGAAATCGTATGTGGGTATCTATATTTTGCAAATGTTCTAAGAAAATAAATACATTCAACTGTTTCATTGAGTGCCATTAAAAGGTATTTGCAACTATATACATCTTAACTGACATTGTTTGTAACTTTTTAACTATGTTGTGATATCATCCCTGAAATAATTGAGAGTGACATCATATAGTATTTATAGTGAGAAAGTTTGCTGGAACAACATGGTTTTGGGAATTATTAGACCCAGCTAAATCTTGGTATAGTTATAGAACAGATTCTTGTACAAACTACTTTTTCATTTCCTCAATATATTTACTTATCAAATGGACACCATATTCAAATATTGTAAAGGATCATGTTTAGCAGGAAATTGCTAGGTAATGCCTATAGTAAAAGGTAATATTGTAATACTATTGCTATATAAGTAGTCAAGAGATTAGATTCAATAATTTTATTCAATATTGAGTCAAGAAAAATCCTTGAAAATGGATCCAAATATACTTTCATTTGTAATACTTTCATAGGTAGCTTGGCTAATAAATATTTAATTAATAGATAATAGAAAATATTCAAATAGTTAAAAACTCAAAATAATGTAGTAGATGTGTGTGTTCGTGTGTGTGTGGGAAGGGGGGCACATGTGTGATGTATAAAATTAAATGCAGAATAGAAAAAGAAAGTTCATTCCAGAAAAGCAGTATTTTTTGGCTTTACAAATAAGTAAAATACATTAAAATCTAAATATCGAATCATTATAAAAAAAGCCACTATAAATGCATTTAACCGACAATGTCATGCTCTTGCCAATTGATTTTGGCTATGCATGTTGAAGTGCTGGTCAATTATTCTGGCAATGATAGACAGGAGCAATGCCAAACAATTCAATATCAGTTGAATGCAGTTGATGTTGAATATTTATCTAGACCTCAAGTTCTATTGCTTAATAATATTTGATTTGTTGTCAAAGACCGACAAGAGAAATCTTATTTTTGATATGTGTCTCATTTTGCTTTGAGACAAAAGTTTCTAAGGCAAATAAAATATCATATATACGTAATTTCTTAGCTACATTGTAAAGATCTGGCAATGCTCATATTATTTAGTCAAAATGGATTGTTTTTCTTGAGATATTCAATTGGATTTTCCCCAAAGCTGGGAATTGAGTTAATAATTTTATGATATTTTAAGATCCATGAGTTAATATGTTGTAGCATTTAAAACTGTTATTTAAAACTGTTATTTAGTAAAAACAGCATTAAAAGCATGAAATGGAATATAAAATATAAATGCGAAAGAGGCTGATTAAGATTTTTTCTCCAAAATAATAATTAACAATTGGATGCCAGAAATTTGTAAATATGTTATAATTCAGTCATCTTCTAAGTTATAACAGTAACTTATACTTCGGTCCTTGGATTAAATGTAAGTCATCACTGGCAATGCCACTGAACATATGTGGTCTGAGTGGCCCTCTTCTGGAATTAGTCTCACTATCTTGTAAGACAGCTGAGAAATTTAGTTCAACTCAGTGTCCCTAGTTCAGAATCTACTTGTAATAATAGTTATTTCAGAAGCCTAAATTGTCTATGCGACTCTCTCTCACTGGTATACCACATAACCAAGCACTAATCTATATAACCAAATGAGACTCCCATTTTCTGCTCTGAAATAAAAAACTTTTAGAAATCATTACTCTTATCCTCATAACAAGAAAAAAAAAGAAACTGAAAGTAATAACTGTTCTTAGATCCACCAGGACATTGAAGTCAAAGGACTAACATATACCCCAAAACTGGAGAAACAAGCAAATAGAGAAAATCACGGCTGAATGGGGGCAGAAGCTGCTGGAACCAATGATCACTGAGTAAGAACACTTAAACTCAATTGATGAATTGCTAGAGGCTAAGTACGCCCTAGGTTGAGAATTAAAAACTACTCAGGACTCCGAGTATTTGGGTGAATCCCACATTTTCTGAGATTTACATCTAAGAGTTCTACACTATGGTTTTCATAGTGAATATCTGAGAAAAATCTCTTCATGCTTCCTGCAGGGGTGAGAAAATTAACCGTTTTGAAATATGCCGAGAGCATATGGTTTTCTATAATAAAGGACAGGCTTGAAGGGAAACTAATTTTTCTTTATTTAATGTGGCCTGGAAAAAAGTACAATTAGGCAATACCCCCCCTTTAGCATTCCTGTCTCACACAAAAAGAGGGTTAAAAAAAAAGGTAAGAAACTCTTCTAAAGGTCACAGCTTGGAGATGCTTCCCTACCCCAAACACTGAGATTTAATCATAAGAATATTGAATGCTTCCCTTCTTCAATACCTCATCTCCACATCAAGTCTCCAGCATAACAACAGTGTATTATAACTGAAAGAACCTGCAAAATGCAGATTCTATTTAAGAAAGGAGTTTCTGGGGAAATCCAATGACAAAAAAGGAGAAAAGAGCAAAGAAACTAGAAGAAACTGAAGCCACTGACTCTAACAATTACAACAAATATTAAAGGCAGCTTTATTCCTAGCCAAATAAGCATAAATCTTACATTAAATGCCTACTTAGCTTAGTTACTATTACCCAATACATCATGTCTGACTGTAAACAAACATGACATCATACTAAAAAGCAAGGAAAAAAACACTGTCAAAGACAGAAAGGAAGAATCAGAAGCAGACTCAAATATGGCAGAGATTTGGGAATAATCAAAGAGAAATCTAAAAATAACTATGATTAATATATTAAGTGCTCTAGGGAAAAAAGTGGACAAGATGAAAGAATAAATGGGTAATGTAAGCAAAGAAATGGCAACTTTAAGAATACATAAAAAGAACTTGCTTAAATTTAAAAATACTGCATTAAAAATGAGGATTGTCTTTGATAGGCTCATCAGTAGATTGAATGTGGCCTAAGAAAGAATCAGTAAATGTGAAAATATCTAACTAGGAATTTCCCAAACAGAAAAGTAAGAGAAAAATGAATGAAATAGATAAAAAGACTACCCAGGAACTGTGAGACAATTAAAAAAAATGGGAATACCAGAGGAAAAGAGAAAAAAGAACAGAAGAAGTATTTGACATAATAATGGCTATGAATTTTCCAAAAAATACTAACTGATACCACCAAATTGCAGTTCCAAGGAGCTCAGAGAACATCAAGCAGGACAAATACCAGAAAATCTACATCTAGGCTTATCATATGCAAACTGCAGAAGATCAAAGAGAAAATCTTGAAAAAGGTCAGAGAAAAATAAGCACCTTACCTATAGAAGAACAAATGTAAGAATTATATCAGACTTCTCTTTACAAACCATGAAAGCTAAAGAGAGTAGAATAAAATATTTAAAGAGTAAAAGAAAAAAGACCCAGGCATAAATTCTCTATCCAGAAAAATTATCCTACAAAAGTAAAAAATAAAAAAGGACTTCTCAGACAAAGAAAAAGTACTTTCTCCAAAGAAAATTGAGGGAAATTGTTGTCAGTAAAGAAACATTAAAAGTTCTTCAAAGAGAAGAAGATTATATAGGTCACACAGAGAAAGGAAGAGCATTATAGAAGGAATAAGCAAAGGCAAAGTAAAGTATCTTATTTCTCTTAAACTTAATTGATCTAATAGATAATGTTTTGTTCAAACTAATAATAGCAACAATGTATCAGGTGATTCTAGCTTACAAAGAGTAAAAAGAATGACACTGATATTTTAAAGTATAGGAGAAAATGTGCATTACAAACTGAAGGACAAACATTAAAAAGTAACAAAAGAAATGTAATTGATATGTTAAGAAAGGAGACAAATGCAGTCATATAAAGTGGTTGATTAAAAACAAAGAAGATGAAAAAGGAGGGAAAATGAAAATGAAGCAAAGATCAAAGGCCACAAAACAATTAAAATACATATATATTAACTGAATATATCAATAGTTACTTTAAATGTCAATGGTCAATGGCATGATCCATGAAAGAAATAACTCCTAAGTTGTACTTCATTAAAATTAAAAATTTCTGTCCTATTAACTACAATATTAAGAGAATGAAAAAACAAGCAGTAAACTGGGAAAAAATAATCACAAAACACATGCCTGATAAAGGATTTGTATCTAAAATTTACAAAGAGCATTTAAAACCTAACCATAAGGAAACAAACAACCCAAATAACAAATGAACAAAATATTTGAACACATTACCAAGGAAGATATACAGATGACAAGCAAGCATATGACAAGATGTTCAAAATCATATGCTAAGCTGAGCTGAAAGAATTGCAAAGTGAACAATGAGATACCACCACACGCTTATTATAATGGCTAAAAACAGCAACATCAAAACTGCACCACTGCTGGTGAGGATATTTCATTCATTGATGGTTGGGAAAGCAAAATACTACACCACTTGGTAGGTGACCTATTCATTACACTTTCTGTCATATTTAGCTAAACATGGTTTTACCATACAAGCCCCAGTCGCACTCAGGTTTTTTTCTAAATGAGTGGAAAGCTTGCATCCACACCAAAACTTGCACACAAATATTTATAGAAACTTTATTTATAATTGCAAACTGTGCTACATTCACGTAATGAGATATTATTTGGTTGTAATGCATTTTGCTATGTTAAGGAAGTTGGTCTGAAAAGGCTACGTATTATATGATTCCAATTACATGACATTTTGGAAAAGGTATAACAATAGAGACAGCAAATAATCAGTGATTATGAGGGGTGTGGGGATAAGGAGGAGGAAAGAAGGAATGGAAGGTGGAACACGTGACCTGGGGGACAGGGAAAGTATGTTGTATCATGATGTAATGGTGGATACATGGCATTATATATTGTTGAAACCCATAAAAATGGGTAATAAATGCAAACAGTGAACTATGTAAACTATGGGCTTTAGTTAATAATAATGCATCAATATCAGTTGATCAGTTGTAATGTACCACACTAATGCAAGATGTAAAAAAGTAGGGGAAAATGTGAGCAGGAATAGTGGCTGTATGAGACTCTACTATCTGCTCAATTTTTTTCTCTAAACTAAAATTGCTCTAAAAGATTAAAACAAGTCTTAAAATAAAATGACAATTATTTGTCAAGAAGAACATAGGTCTTAAGAAGCCTACAAGCTCATATAGCCTCATTAGACCTTTTTTCTTTGTTTTCAGAATGGCATACCTTAAAACTGTTATAAGGTGCACGGGTGGTTCAGTGGTAGAATGCTTGCCTTCTATGTGGGAGACCCGGGTTCGATTCCCGGCCCATGCAGCCCGCCAAAAAAAAAAAAAAAAAAAAAAAAATTGTTATGAACAGAGTGTTGTTTGAA
The DNA here is from genome assembly GCA_004026745.1 of Myrmecophaga tridactyla. Taxonomy (NCBI): domain Eukaryota; kingdom Metazoa; phylum Chordata; class Mammalia; order Pilosa; family Myrmecophagidae; genus Myrmecophaga; species Myrmecophaga tridactyla. The sequence continues at coordinate 47,950 of PVIY010016588.1, forward strand.
CAGGATGAAATAAAACAAAATGGAGGAGTTATCAACGCCTATCTCTGTTGAAGGAAAGCAGCTACCACTGGGACTAGACTAACTGAAATCTTAGACTGGGGTCTCCTGGACTTGAAGCAACCCCAGGACGAAAAATGGTCAAGTTTACATGTTTCCATTTTTATCATTTTCATGTTTGATAACCCACCATAGGATTCTTGGTTTTTGGTTTTTGTTTATGTTCATAAATTTATCAGAATGCAGTCATGTAGGGTCACTGTAAATCAATCCTTCTAACAGATGTGTTGATTTTACAATGCTTAAGAAAATGGTATAATTTCCATCAATTTTCAATTTTTTTTTAATATTTCTAGGTAGTTTGCCATGATGACACAATGCAACTCCTTGAGGCCCCGATCACACCATTTAATTGTACGTTCCTGAAGAGTACAATTGATGTCATAGTTAGTTTTCACTTCCAAATGTAGCCTAGCATCTGCAAGTTGGATGATAGCTCATAACTATTTTGAATTTAAATTAAAATAAAAGAAATAATAATTAACATTAAAATAGTAATAAATATAACTATTCATAATTAATAGTTGATTCTTTGGTAAGGGTAACAGATAAGTGATATTACTATAAACTTTTGAAAAATAAAATTTAAGTAAGAAGAGTTTATTTTGGTTGTAGGAATGTTTAGGTAAAATAATCTCTGTAAAATAATCATAGTATCAGAATAACTATTTACAGAGGAATTCTTCACCTTCCAAAAATGACAAATATATGTGGCTATGTAAATTATTATGTAATAATTTGAATTTTAAAAATATCTAATGATAATTGATCTATGAATTCTTACATTGGATTTTTCTTACTGCTGTAGGCTACACTTGCTAAAATATATTCTGGAGTTATAATTTCTACTTATTAAAAGTGTAGTACTGGGTGGGCCATGGTGGCTCAGTGGCAGAGTTCTCGCCTGCTGTGCCGAAGACCCAAATTCGATTCCTGGTGCCTGCCCATGTGAAAACAAAAAATGTAGTTCTTATTATTTATTTAATTGTTTTTTAATACAAATTTCCATTGCTAAAGGAATAGTAATTCCCCATTATACATATATTTTAAAACAAAAATTATCTGTAAGGAAATTGAGATTCCTTCACAAGCCTCACAACAGATTTTAAAAATGAATGTCTAGAACAATATTACAAATGGAAAGGTATCTCAAACTCTCTTAATTTATTAAAAATAAATACTTGACAGATTCTGCACACACATTGTTCATTCAGAGACCAAACCCCAGGAAGCATGATTATCTTAACTAAACATTTTGTATTATTATTCCACTATTTCATCAATCGTAACAAAAATACCACACTAATATAAAATGTTAATAATAGTGGAATCGTGCATGTGAGGGGACTATTTGGGAAATTACTTTCTACATGATTCATCTATAAACAAAACAAAAACTTTGGAAATTGGATCCAAGCAATAGCTTAATAGTGATTTGATGGGTCACAGCATTTTACTTTTTTGGATGAAAGGTAGTGTCATTTATTATTTTATTTCTCATAGTCACAAATAAAATATTTGGCTTCAGACAAGCAAATGTCAGCAACATTCAACAACAGGCATTTCATGTACAGAAAAAATTTATATTAATAGTATTGGTACAATGGTTGCCTTTACAATAAAATTGAAGATTTTGGAGAACATTGAGGGCTTTCCAGCAACATGGTTAGTTGTACTAAAACAGTCAATAGATGATTTATCTTTAGAAGGATATTTGTACTGGGCTGTTTTGTCTGAACATTCAGCAGGGCTTATGTGAATCTGACAAACTATAAGAAAGACTCTACTCTTTTAAATAGCTTTGTTTGTGATGCATTATAGGAAACTCTATTTAGCGACTTCTAATTTCCTAATTATTTTTCATTGAAATGACAAATCACCTTAAATACTTTTAACTTGGAGTCTAATATTACTTTTTTAAGAGGCTGAGTATTTTATATTTGAGTTATCTTAATTCCTTATATCATCAGGTCCATTCATTTTTACCCAAAGGTATCTGATAGTACAATCTAACAAAAATCCAAATCAGCCATTTACCTACTGTAAATTGTAAGGCATAAACTAACAGTCTTTTCTTCCACTGCCAGGACAAATAAAACTTCTTGTAGACATTAAAATTAAAATAGGTTAATATTACATAAATGTGTTCTTAAGGATTTCTTATTTCTCCTGAGAAATACTGACATCAAAATATGTGGTTATAAATCAATATAAAATTTTAAGTTACATTTATTAAAGTGAACTTTTTTTTTCAGAATCCAAGTGTATTGTGTATAAATATTCAGGTTTAAATCTTTAGATGCTTATTTATTTCTTGTGTTTTAACCTTTTCAATATATGATTTACTTTGTAAAGAAATGATATTTTTAATTTTAGTAAGAAAAACTATTCAAATTAAATTCTTTGAGGGACATATCAGAAAATACAGAATCCATAATAAGTTACAGTTCAAAAAAAGGAAATCAGGACTTATAGTAACTATTTGTTTCTATGTGTTGCTGGTAGATGGGATTTTTGATGGTATAATGATTTCCTAGAAAGGAAAATGGTAAATATGTCATAAATAGTGACAATGGAAATTACTGACATCGTTCTTAGTTCGTTTGCCTACAGCTAGGTTTGCCCTTCATATTTGACAGCTCACATGCAATGTATACATTTTCTGGGAATTGTGGATGAACCAACTCAAGAACAGACATAAAGGTCATTCTTTTTCACATTTAAAAAAAGACTTCAATTCTTATAAAATTCCCAGTTTACTCTTACTCAATTAGTGGTGATCCAGGTGGCAATGAACAGGAATTTTGTCATAAGTTAAATGGTAGAAAGCTGATGATGCTTCAGTGCAGAGAAAGCTGAATAGTTTCTTTCGTTTCTTTATAACTTAATAAAATATGCTTCCCTTAGAAGGTTGCCTCTTGCAAAGTTATTTGTTTGTATATTGTCCCTTTTTAACCTTTTACTTAATTTTTATACCATTAAAACCATTAGTCTTTGCTTCTTAGAGCAAGAAAAGCCCCAAATAAAAGGATTTATTTTATTGCCATATGACCCAGCAATACCATTGCTAGGTATCTACCCAGAGGACTTAAGGGCAAAGACACAAACGGACATTTGCACACCAATGTTTATAGCAACATTATTTACAACTGCAAGGAGATGGAAACAGCCAAAATGTCCATCAACAGACGAGTGGCTAAACAAACTGTGGTATATACATACGATGGAATATTATGCAGCTTTAAGACAGAATAAACTCATGAAGTATGTAACAACATGGATGGACCTTGAGAACATTATGCTGAGTGAGACCAGCCAAAAACTAAAGGACAAATA
>PVIY010016589.1:0-51336 GCA_004026745.1 Myrmecophaga tridactyla
TCTCTGGTGTGTTGCATTCCAGCAGCTAGCAAACCAGAACACATGCGTACAGAACTTTAGCTCCACGAAAGTGAACCCAGTGCATTTGCTTGAATATGCAATGGTGCAATCACCAAAATAAATGTACTTGCTGCACTCAATTAAACATTGCATTGTACATGTGTGTTTATTCAATTGTGTGACGATACAGTGATTGAAACACACACGCTCAGCGCATTTGTCTCAATCTGTAGCGCATTTATTTAAATGTACAATCAATCACATGCCTCTGCTTTTAGTTTTTCCTTTGTATTTTTAGAGAATACTAAATATAAACCATTGTGTGTATACTGTGTTATGGTGAAGAAATGAAAGCAAATTACAAAGCAATATAAAGTTGAAATTTCAGGGAAAGAAATTACACAACTGATAGATAGATGTAAATGGGAAACTTCTACCAAGCCTAATATATAAGTTCAGATTTGCATATATTGAAACTTATCGATACATGATTATGCTCATGGCGGTTATCAATTTAATACAATTGTATTGACTCAATTTAATAAAATACTATATAACAATAATAATTAACAAAGATGATGCAAAAAGTATTCAAAACCTATACTAAAATAATGTTTACTAGTTCATATTTGTATGTGGCTTTATTGTGTCTTGTTCCATGTCATTAAATAGGTTAATTTTAAATTCCAAACTCACCTTACTGTAATTCAAGGTTTTAGAATTCTCTGGGGCATTTTTCTCTCCATCTAATGCCCAGGCATGAAGAGACAAACTTTCTCCTCACCTCTGTACTTTTACCCATGCTCTTTTCTTTATCTAGAACTGTTCATTTCCCTTTTGCCTGACATAGTCAATTCCCTTTTAACCTTCAGATTTTCTCTAATAACCTCTTTAGAGACGGTGTCCCTGGAAGACACTTCCACTCTTTTTTCTCTTCATTTATTTACCGATTTGATTAATACATACTGAGGGCCCTCAGTATTGCAGACACTGGGAATATAGTGGAAAAGGGCAGCTGCAACCTCCCTCTCTCCATTGTAGTGTTAACTGCTCAATGTGCAACTTCCATGCTTGGGCTCAGCTCTCTGTTCCCTTCATGCATTGCCTTCATACTGTAATTCACAACTTTTTTCTTTGCTTACATTCTTTTCTCTATTTCTTCTTTCTATTTGGCTACAAGTCTTCTAAGAACTGGTGCCAGGCCCCTCTTGCTCACCTATATTTTTCCCAATACCCAGGACAGTGTCTAGAACATAGTAGGTGGTCAAAAATCATCTGGGCCATCAATTAGTCAAGAGAAGGATAGATTAATTTAGTCTAGTCCTTGCAATAACCCCAAACAACCACTGTTATCTCCAGTTTGCAGTCTAAGAAAATGGAAGCTGAGTGGTCCTACCAGCATGCCCAAACCATTTTGCAGGCCATTTGCAGTACCAGAGGTGGAACTTAATTCAGAGTCCACAATCAGAGTCCTCTCAAGTCCATGCTTATCTGTAGCATTCAGTATTATTTTAGTGTGCGACTGTGACCATAAGCCATGACAGGTAGTTAAGAGCGAGGACTCTGGGTAGATCCAGATTTGAATTCAGAAAAGTTCCTTAGCCCTCCCCCACCCCATTTCTGTAGGGGATAGTAATAATACCTAATGCATAAATATAGTGTATCCATTAAAGTAGACGATTGCTGTAAAGTGCTTATTATAGTGTGCTTATTATTATTGTTGTGGTGACTAATATCATTACTAGGAACAAAGAATATATAATTGTAAGGAGCATTTTCTGTGTGGAAGCTATTTGAATTATAAATTTGATGAAAATTCTAGGAACCATCCTTTCCTTCTTTTGTATCTAGAGTGGCAAATAATTCTGTGCCACTCCAAAAAATGCAGTCAATCTACATATGTTGGATGAGTAAATGAATGTATGAAGAAAGAAGAAATGAATTAAAACCATACACAATATGTTGAAGATTGTTAAATGGGCACAGATTTTTAAAGCATGTTTAAATATGAGTGCTGTGTGTTCATTGAGGGCAGAGAGAATTCTCTAGGGATAAGGAAAGTCTAGAAGTTTAAAGCAGATTCTCCCCTTAACTTTGTTAAGTAAGTCATATACTATTTCAATGTGTATAAAATTATGTTACCGCTGAAAAAAGAAAGATAATGATTACTTGAATAGCATATCTGGCAAGGCTATTGTGATCGCTGCAATTAGATTTTAAAACATAAAATATTGTGACAGTTTAAAATACTGTACACATGGGAGCTATGACTGGGGACAAGGAATAAGTTTAGCAATAATTAAGGAGAAGTACCTGACTTAATGTAGAGATAGAAGGACCAAAGTGTCAGCCCTTACTTCACACACATCTATTTGGCAAGGTTCTTGGAGCAGCAGAACTTCAACGAGGAGGAGCTGGAGAACACTGAGCATTCAAAACTCACCCAGCCTTTTAGCCACCTGTACCACTCCCTACCATTAAAACCTCAATAAGCCAGGAATTGTTCTCCCACCATTCAATGTTGGTGTCAATGTTGGGTGCTGGAGGCATAAACATACCTCCTTCTCTGAGGGACAACTACCTGCTCTATGGGACCCAAGTGGTTGAACTCAGGAGGACCCATATAAAGGTGAGATCTTCCCGCATTGCAGCTGAGCAGCCCAGGACTCTAGTTGCCACACTGGAACTCACTTCCATAAGGACAATGACCTTCCAGTGGTCATTCAGAAGGTGAACACAGAGCCTTACCAGTCATCGACTCAGACTCTGAACTGATTTATTGGTGGATCCTGTTTAGCCTATGGTCACCATTAACTTTTATCCTATCCAGATATTGGTTATTTTGACTCCATCCATTTTGCTTACTGCTGCCTACATCTTACTAACAGCACCATCTGCCCCAAAGTTTCTGCCCAAGTTCCTGATGACTAAGACAATTATACCTGTTTAGTTTGCCTGAGGAGTTACTGATTTGTGCCTATTGTTCAAATATGATGCTCACAGCTCCTCTTCCACTCTCAAAAGGGTCCTGGTTTGGTTTGATCTTACTGCTATACCTGGGCCAAAAGGCATCTGCCTTCATATTCATTCAGTAGATAAATGTACCCACTGTCATGTAGATACAGCTATCATTACTTTAGGCTTTTCAGGGAAACTAGCAATGATTTAAAAACCAGCAAATGGACTCCCAATGCCATAGCATTTATTCACTGTGGATATAATACATGTTCACTTGCTTATTATTTTTTTAGAGAAGTTGTGGCTTTACAGAACAATTCTACATAAAATGCAGGGTTTCCAGAAACCACTCTCCTATTAACAACATCCATTGATGTGGTATGTTTGTTACAACTGGTGAAATCGCATTTTTTTAATTGTACTACTAACTATAGCCTATGGTTTAAATTAGGGCTTACTGTTTGTGTTGTGCAATTCCCTGGATTAAATATATATATATATATTCTAGTGACATATTCACAACCCGAAATTTCTCCTTCTAATCATGTGCAAATATATAATATTCAGTGCTGTCAATTATATTCACAATGTTGTGCTACCATCACAACACCCATTACCAACACTTTTCCATCATCCCACACAGAAACCCTTATATTTTATGCCTTGACTCCCTATGCCCTACTTTACTTTTGCTTTATGACCTGTCTTGTCCAACTAGAACACCAGCTCTATAAGGGCAGAGATTTTTTTCTGGCTTGTATACTGCTGTACTGGTAGCACCTAACTGAATGAAAGAAATCCAAAGCCAAGGCAGAATTTGAACTTTACCGCGTCCCCAGCTCTCTACTGAGGTTGTTATGAGTATCACCAGCTTCAATCCTAATAGCAATTCCACAATGCAAACATTACTTTTAAGGCTGACTAAATCTAGGAAGAGAAAGAATAGAGAACTTGTCCAAGGTTACACACCAGAGTGCATTGGCCCCAGAATATACCAGTGGACTTTGGGGCCAACTGCCTTGCTAGCTGACCGCCGCTAGTGCTGGACCACGCACCCTTTAATTTTTTCACTTTCAAATTTCTTGTGGAGTCAGAACTAAGAAAGTCCTTTCTTTCGTTCTAATAGATTTGAGAAAGATCAGGCTTACACCGAAGAAAGACTTTCTGTTTCTGAGGATATATATTTTGACTTTTTTAAAACCAATAAACTGAAAACTTGTCATGCTTCCAAATCTGGGGAGTAGTTAATGAAAAAAGCACATGCCTCATTTCAGCATTTCTCTAAGATGGTTAAAAGTCAGTCAGTGTTGACTTACCCTATGTAGATATTGGATAGGGCAGAGTCACCGCGCTCTCCCTATCTTGCTAGTAGACAGTACAGGGAAATGTTAATACAGACAGCAGCAAATTGTAAACCAGCTCTAAGAAAGGGAGGGATGAAACCAACCACAGCAAGCATCCCACTCGGTTTCTTCTTCATTTTAAATGTTATTCTATTTTATTCCTAACTTCTTTTTCCCTAACTACTCCCTCTAGTCAATTCAGAACAAAACTTCTAAAAGGTTGGCGGTGTATGCTAAAACACTTAGAATTTCTTTTGTATTGAGTTTTTTGTTTTCTTTTTTTTTCACCAGAATCTCATTGTAATTCAGATGAAATTTAAGCTACCTGCCTGGGCCCCCAAGCATTTTCACTACTCCTCTCTTCTCTTTCTCTCTCTCCAGTCATTGTCTCCCTCTGACCTCTTCACCTCCTTTTCACAATCTCAACCATCTGGAACAATTTTCTTATTTTACTCTGACAAGTGTCATATCATACTTAAGACTCTCCTTAAAACTCTTCTCTACCAAAAAGATAATTTCAAGCTTACTGTGTTGGGTGTGTGGGCATTCTGGTCATGAAATCCTCTACCCCACTGTGAGCCAGGGATTGAAGGTGGTCCACCATCTGGTCAGTTGGTTCTTCCTTTCTCACTACCCCATGTGTTTCCTCCTCCAAAAGTGCCTGAGAAGTCAAAGAGAATCATCTTTCTAGATAGAGGACTCCTTTAATCGAGAGTTAGACCCCACTCTGGCTTCTTTAAGAAGCTCCAAAACTCTCTTTGGATAAGTTGATAAAACAACCATTCTACCTTCAAATATCAGCAACATGTGGGGTGATCTGATTGCATCACATAAAGATGTGCCTCTCCTGAGTGGATCTTTATATATCAGGAGAAATGTCTCACTGAGATTCTTGCATGCACCACCTAAGTTTCTAAAGTTACACAGCATGGATCAGTAAAAACAGAGAGCCACGGCCTGCTACAATTTTAATACAAAATTTCAAAAGCAGGGGGTGCAAGGGTAGTCCAGTGATAGAATTCTCGCTTGCCAAGTTGGAGACCGGGTTTGATTCCCGTTCCATGCACTTCTCAAAAAACAAGCAAACAAGCAAGCAAAACAAACAAACAAAAATTTAACAAATGGTGCTGTTATAATGGAATACTCCCATGGAAGAATAACGAAATGTGACCCTGCCATACAGCATACAAAGAAACAACAAATCTCATGAGCGTATGTTCCAACCCAGCTTTTGGAGGTTTCATGTCAGGGCAGACGTAAGACCAAAAAATACGCCAGGCACAGAGTCAGACATGAGCTTTAGTAGGAATTTTGAACAACAGAGTATCTCTAATAGTGGCAGTCTGGAAAATGAAAATTGCATCTCATAAAGGCCGGAGTGCAAGGGGCAGCTTCTAGGGTATAGCACAAGGGTATTCCACAGGGAATGAGAACAAAAATTTAGCAGGGTCTCATGACACAGGGGTCTGGAGATTTGTTGTCAACATATGCATCAGGGGTGAGGAGTTTCAATGCTTTACAAGATAAGTGGTTTATGACACCATCTATACATTCTTCTCCTCCTGAGGAGGTTGGTTGAACCTTTAAATTCTATCCTGGTCATGTAGGTAGATTTGTGCAGCAACTTACTCTCAATAGGAAGGGAGAGCCTGGGCCCTGGGTCTCCACAACCCATCCCCACACCACAGCAATGATGACCATAGGACAGGCTTTGCATCCATACTCCACAACAGTATAAGAGAACAGAACACTAGGAGTCTCCCACACAGAAATAACAATCCTACAAAGAGATGCTACCATGGCCAAGAAAGGGAATTAAAACCTTTAGACAAGCGGTCTACTGTTAATTGATCAATATTATGTATGTGCTCTTGCATATGATTTAAAACTTATGTACATTGTGGGAATAATCAGGAATACATACACAGCTTTGCACATTAAGGCACAGGTGATGCCTTGTGCTGCTGTGAGTACATCTAAGGCCATCCTATTTTGTAAAACTACTTTTCTAAGCTGTGTGGTTTCTTCATTTAACAAGGATATAATTATTTTGGAATCTTTAAGTGCTTGGTTAGTGTGAGTGGCTAAAGCTGCCACATGTTTTTCAGCTACTATTGCAGCTTCCCCTGGTACAAGAATAGCTAAAGGATAATACCACCAGGGAGTGTGCTTTATTCTATATCTAGTTTTAACCATTTCCTAATTACTAGGAGTATGGGGTAAAGACTCATATAAGGTTGCAGGGATATAGGGCTGGCACCATGTACAACATCCTGTCCAGTTATAGGGTAAATAATGTCAAACATATTGCCCACCAGTTCATCCCTTAGGGAAAGGATATGTCCCATGTTGGTTGTAGATATCTTGCCAGTGGAAAAGACTATTGTTTTGTTGCTTAACAGTAAAATTACACAATTTGATAGGGGGAGAGCTTAGCCACCCCATATCATGAATTCCATCAAGGCATTCTATACAGACTTGGTCTACTGTTACAGCTTTTGCCATCAGCCACCCTAAACCATCATATACAGCACACCTCAATACAGGAAAGGGTTTGTTCACCTATTCCCATACAAGGGAGAAGATGTAAGAGTGGTATCATTATAGGACAGTAGTTGGATTTTAGTCTTAAATGCGAAGTTTCTTTTCCAGATTTTCTTATGTGCTCACTTCTGCCAGGCCAGCAGGGTATTCCAAGCAGCCTGATTCAGAGGAGTCACAGTCCAAGGGAGGCTGGTCATGCCCGAATAAGGCAAGTCCATGCAAACCCAGCACTAAGTTCAATTGTGGGCATGAGTTACTACTGAAAAGCTCCTGTAGGAAGGTGTCTTCTAGGACACTATGACGAACTGAAAGATGTTTACGGGGAACAGTAAGGGGTAATTCCTGATGCTCTAACAGTATGTATCCAGTGTATCCATTGATTGATAACAAGGTACCAGGTAGAGGAACATTTGGGGGAAGTTTTAAATACTAGACATTCTCCCCCTACAAATCTTGAGAGTCCTCTACCATTATATCAGTTGTTAATCTGGGCATAAGAAGGATCCATATAGTCATGCATAAGGTTCCCATGGGGATGGGATAGGAGGCCTCGATTGGTGAAAAACAGTTTAACAGCAGTATTTTTCTGTATAAATTGTGGTTTTATTACAATATTTTAGGTGACTCCTATTTCCCAGAGACTTAGGACTCCTAACCAATGCAGCTGTATAGGCCAGCACCAAAGCTGATTGATCTTGCTTTCCCAGTTTTGTATGGTCTGGGGCACAGGTGACAACAAATTATTATCATTTCCCCTTTAAGGCTGCAAAGCAGTGAGCACTTTGACTTGTAGTCCCAGGGTCTGCATTGGTCCAGCTGTCAGCATTTCAATGGGGACAGATGCAGCAGCCGGCTGCATTGCATTCAGGTGAGTTAAGGCCTGATAGAGCCTCTGATAGACTACTGTTGCAAGGACCATTTATCATCTTTCAACTGTTCTTTTAAGAGGCCGATCATTCTTTCAATAAAGTCTGTCCGTACCTATGTGATTATAAGGTGGCTAAAACATCCACATGATATCCTGATCCGTGACCCATGATTGGGTAGCATGCCTAGTGAAAGGGGGCCCCTGATCATTGTCTATTTGTGTAGTCCCTTCATACAGAGTGCTTACTTTTTCCTAACATCTGATGGTGGCCCTCTGGTTAGCCTTCCTCACCAGGAAAGCTAACAAAAATCCTATAGCTACGTCCCCACAGCAAAAGCGTATCTCGCCCCCTATGACAGTGGAAGGGGACTGAGGTAGTCCACTTGCCATCAGGTCACCGGGATTTATGACCAGCTGATGTGTCCCATTTGGTGAAGTAGCCTATGTGGTTGACACAGGGAGATGAAGGCCACTCTCTAGTGATGTCCACTAGCTGCTGGGATGTGATTGGCAGCTGGAACTGCTAGACCAGATGCCTCAGGGTGTGATACCCTTGGAGTCCATGTTTCTCATAAAACCATTCCACCATTTCCCTGGTTTCAGCTGTGCTGCTCTGAACCTGTGCAAGGGCATCTGCTTCCCCTTTCCTGGGTAACATGTTGGGACTGTGGGCAGGGACGTGATAGACAGTTACCTTTTGTCCTTGGCAGGAGTCCCAGATGTTTTACCATAACTCTTGTGCCCAGAGGGATGACCTATGACTGTTCATTACACCTGCTTCCAGGGTGCCATCCAGGTTGTAATGCTTTTGTAAACAGCCCAGCTGTCAGTACAAACATGGCATCTCCTGCTTCATGTACTATTACCACCCATGTTGCTCTTAACTCAGCCCATTGACTGCTTTGTGAAGCAGCAGTCTCACACCATATAGAGGCAGAAGCTTTTGGAGACCTCAGGGCAGGGCAGCCGCAAGACCAAAGAACCTACCAGGCACAGAGTCAGATATGAGTTTCACTATACTTAGAAAGAGAAAGAGTCTCTGCTGGTACAGTCTGTAAAATGAAGTAGCACCCCACATAGACAATAGTGCAAGGGTCAGCTTATATGGGTTCAGGACAAAGACATTCCACAGGGTATAGGAACAGAGCTTCAGCAGGGTCTCATGACACAGGAGTCTGGAGATCTGTTATCAACATACACATCGGGGGAGAGGAGATTTAACACTTTACAAGGTAGGTGGTTTACGATACCATCCTATACATTCTTTCCTTCCTGGGGAGGTTGGTTGGCCTTTAATCTCTGCCCTGGTCATGTAGGTAGCTACATATAGTAACTGACTCTCCATATGGAGGGGGCAGCCTGGGCCCTGGGTCTTCATAGCTCAGTGGAACATGAATTTAAAATAATATAGTTTCTCAGATTTCTAATTCCAGGAGAGGAAAGCTAAAGGGTTCCATGGTCACACAATCTTGAAAAACAACATATATTCCACACCGTAGACATCCCAGCAAAAAGAAAATTTACTATTGTTTTTACTCAGTGTTTCCCAAATTTGTTTGATCACAGAACTCCTTCTTTTTTAAATTTATATAACACACATTGTTATCTTGAGGACTAGTGCTCAACAGAACACAATTCAGGAAATAATTACTCATAATATAAAAGCTAGAATAAGCCTATAAAATAATCAGTCCAGCCCATTGTTCTAATTGATAAGCAAACTCGGGCACAAAAAGGATATCTTGCAAATTTATAAGCTATCATATTTTAGTTTCTTTATCAGCCTCTGTCTTAGTTTGACAGGTTGCTATGACAAACACCCGAAATGGGTTGGCTTAAACAACAGTCATTTACTTGCTCATGATTTGGGGGCTTGAACTCCAAACTCAAGGCTCCAGCAAAGCCATTCATTCTCCTCAATGTCTGTAGCATTCTAGTATTGGCGTGCTACAATCTTTGGAGTTCCTTGGCTTGCATCTCTGCCTTCCATCCCATAGCCCCCTCTCTTTCCTTTTGTCTGCTCTTTCAGTTTCCACTGACTTTGGTTTTCTTCCTGTGATGCTTTGCCCAGCTGACTGTGTTAAAATTTCTTCTGTTCCTAAAAGGATTTCAGCAATATGGATTATGGTCTACCTTGGGCCACACCTTAACTATGAATAACATCTTCAAAAGGTCTTATTTACATAGGAGTTCATATCTGTAATTATGCAGATTAAGATTAAAAACATGTATTTCTTTGGGGGATACATAATTCAGCTTACCACAGTCTCCTCAAACCTAAATTGCCCCCTGACAATTAATCTTCCCATAATCCCCACCTAAGTAAATTCTCATTGCCAGCTTCAATCATTTGTATGCCACAGTGGAATATCTCAAAATTGCCTCATTTTCATAGCTCCAAATTCACACTTCTTAGCATGGTTTTCTAGTATTTAGATATATGGAACAAATAATTTTAATGTCCTTTTTCACTATTCTTTCTAGATATAGCCAATATGCTGAAAGAAGTGTAGAACTCCTCGAAAACAGCCTGTACTTTCCCACCTATGGGATTCTGCTCATTTCCACTGATGAAATCCCACCAACACTTTGAAACCTTCTCAATGGCATTTCCTCTCTGAGGGGTTCTAAGACATGCTTTGTTGGAATTTAGATTCTATCATGTTCTACACTTAAATGTATTAGACTTCACTGGAGTTATTTAAGAAACAGGAAAATCTTTGCTGGGATGAGCCAGGTTTGGTTCATCCCAGGTTCCTGCTGCACGGTGCAGGCACCCAGTAAATATTCATAGAGACTCAGAAATGTCCCCCTGGTCCACAGCCATACAGGGACTCAGTGACAGAGTGAGGACTGGACCCACTTTCCAGGACTAATGTTATTGCAAATACAGCATAGTAAAAGCAATGGGAATGCAAATGCTGATATTATGCTTTCAGATTTTCATGAAAAATGATGATACATGAAATTAGTATTTAACTTACAAAGTACTACTTTTGGATGAATCTTATAAAAACAACAGAACTGTAGAAAATAACTGTTCTTATAAGTAAGCACTATTAGAATACACATGGTATAAGACATAGGGATAAATATGGACTTAATACTGTCTTTGGACACATCCTAGTTTGGTGGCCACCATTAGCTCTTTAAGCCTCTCTTTCTTCACCTGTAGATTGGAAGAGGCAGTCAAACAGCATTTACTGAGCATCAACCATGTTCTATGCATTGTGTATGTGACCCATTCTTGGATATACTATTTCATACATTTTCACAACAAGCAGATGAGGCAGATATTATTCCCATCTGATATGAAAGGAAACTGATGTAAATCATGCAAATAACTTACCTACAGATACATACTAGCTGACCATGTAGAAGAGGCAAGATTATAACCCAAATTTTCAGAATAAAGCAAATTTGTTTCTATATTTACTACCCCAGAGCAATCATGAGAATTAAATAAAATAATGCATGTAAAATCCTTGACTTTACACAAGATTTGCTCCACAGTATTCCTTCCCTCCGTGTCTTCCTTCTCTGATCATGAATTGATGGGAATTGTACCAAATCAAGTATCAGAAGACCCGATTTATCTCACAAAAGACAAGTATTCTTTAGCAGGGTGAAATTAAATCAGCACTGAGGTCTAGACCTAAAGATGTTACACCAAATTCTCATGTCCTTCTACCAACATCACCATGCTCACATATGACAGGGTGCCAAGAACAATGTCTGGAAGTAGAGGTGGCCCATCAGTCTTCAAGGTCAAAGTTAAGCTTATTTTCAGTCTACGTTGCAAAATGATAAACACCTCTAAGCTAAATAATTCATTTTTCAAAAATTCACAACATAGAATAATGAACAACTATTTCTTTTTTTCTCATTCTGGATACTATAGCATGCAACATAGTTAAGCATTAAATTCTATAAATATTTTTCTTTAATTTCCATGAGGCAATTTTTTGCATATTTACAAGTCACAAGAAGTAAAAACAAAATCCTAGGACAAAGCAGAAAAAGGAACAATGAAAATAAACAGATCCAGCAAATATTATTTTGTTAGCAATAAATTAGTGACAAAAACATTGTTCATATACTAACCTCTTCAAAATCATTAAAGGATGCCATGAGATGAAGCAGGGAAATTATAGTGAACACACACACAAAAATTGGATGCCTAAGAAAAAAGCAAGGAGAAAAAGATGGGCATGAAAATTTATAGACAGTTTGAGGGTAGGTTTTCAAAGTGGCATGTGACAGAGCCAAGCGCAAATCCTCTTACTTATTAACGGGATTTGTCCCTGTACCTGTCACACATTGCTTTGAAAGTATCTGCCTCTGTGAAAGGTATACTGCTTCTCTCCGCCAGTTTTACTCTTAAGAGACTAATGTATAATCTCTTTAGGTTTCATCTTTTGTATTTCTGCGCATATGACAAATTGTTTTGAATACTCTTCATCCATACACATAAGAAGACAGGCACTATGGGCTTATCATCACCTATTTAAAAATCCCTGAGATAATATTTTCCCACTGGAAATAATTGTTCTATTAGAATAATCTCTAGATTTATCACTGAAAATTTCGCAATTAATACATTCATGCCTTGATGCCATAAGAAAAATTATTCTTAACCTTATCAATCCTGGTGCCTCCTAATGTATAACAAATATTTTGTAATGCATTTACTATCCTGAAATGAAATTCACGAGAATGATAACTACTCTAAGCCCATAGCTTAAACAATTGAGACAATGCCCCAAATCTAACATAAAAGAGAAATAATAAGAAAGTTCTTCATATTAAAATAGTGTATTTTAAAACGTAAATCCTCGGGCACTGCTGCATAATGAAATCCTGGAGAAGTAGGTGAGTGCTCATATCTGCACAGAGAATCTTCCTAAATCTGTAAATGTATCAGCTAGCACAGCAAACTGATACACATGTTTTTGTAATGGTATAGCAACACCATAAAGAGAATTACCATCTGTGATCAATAATCGGTTAACTTCAAAATAACAGCTTTCTTTTAATTTACATGGTAGCTTGATTTCTGGAAAATTCAGTAGATATTAAACAATGTGAAAAATCTCTTAGAATTACATGTCAAATGGAAATAGGTTCTAAGCACAAGTGATTAAAAATCAGTGTTTTCATCCTTACGAATGTCCTTCGTTGCATACTCAAAATGCCTGCAGGACATAAAAGCAATTTTTCATTATATTGGACCCAACTGCAAATTTCAGAATATCTAGCAATCCTGGGTTATGCCCAATAGTCAGTGATGACCCCTCACAGATTTGTAAAACCTCAAAGGCAAATATCTAGAACACTTTCAGGTGTGATTCTGTCCTCCAATGAGATCCAGTTGCTATCAGGTTATAGAAGGAGGACCAAAACAAATAACCGTACTGGCATCCTTTTTGTTTTTGTTTTGTATTATTTTTGCTAAGGTGAGGCAAAGCTTGATTTTTTAAAAAAAATCCACCATGCGATTGACAATTGGTTTACACATTTTGTGTCAGGAGCACTCAATGGTGTTCTGAGCATGAACTTTTAGTTCAAAAAAAAATTGGATTTAGCACATGGATTGGAGACATTTGTGTGAAACTTTCTTAATGGAGTATGGCTCATGCTAAGATTGACTACTTAATTTGTTACTAGAAGGAATAAAATATATCTTAGGAATTACATTTCACATGCATAAACAGTTATTCCAGAGGCAAAAATGTAATTTTTAAATCAGAAGGAAAAATGAGATGAAGAAAGAAATGTAGGGAAAAAAGAATGATGCAAGCAGTTGTTTCAATGAAAAGAAAATGTTGCCACATGACACAGTATGGTGCTAGATTTATTAGTCCCTTTATCCATTTATCCTTAAAACAAACCAACCATAGACATTTACCTTAGAAATATAAAGTTGCTTATATCTGTGCAATACAGTTTTACAGGACCATGGATTGATAGTTTCGCAAGGTATCAGTCACACTTCCATAGCATTTGCTGATATAAATATAAAAGCTTCATTTTAAAGGATAAATAAAGCCACACTATTATCTAAACAGGGTAAAATTTAGCATCCTTGTGGTTTGTGGAAATTTTTGATGTGCCTGCTGGCTTTTCAATAAAAATCAATTATGCCTTAAATGCGAGCGGTAGTCAACATACTACAGACTATAAATTCAATTTCATACTCAGAAATATGGATTAGCTGAACTTGATGCCCTTCCATTGATTTCAGAAAGCAAAAGCTGATAAGGTAAATAATAGTAAGAGGCTCTCTGACACTCCACATCAAGTTCCGGATTTCCATATTATTTTGGTAAGAACTTTGCAGTCACCACAATATCCTCCTTGTGAAATATGTATGATGAATAGATATTATATGGATTGCTGATTCATCTCTCCATACAGAATGGATATTTGGCTTTCATAAGTCAAGGAAGGAACTGTGCAGAAGAAAGAATATGCTTATTTCCCTTGGCTCAGTGCAAGGTATATGTCAACTGGTAGTGAATAAATTCAGGAGGTAATTAGAGAACACACTGATTAAGCACTGAGACTCCACATATAAATAACAATTTAATAAAACCAGAAGCAAAAGGATACTCTTCAATTACATGCACACACACACGTGTGTGTGTGAGAGAGAGAGAGAGAGAAAGAGAGAGGAAAGCATTCTAAAAACTGAAAAACATGCAGAATTCTGTTCATTTGATTGGCAAGAATCACAAGGGGTGAGGGATCTTGAGAGGGGAAGAAAGGAAATGATTTGGTACTAAGCAATGTAAGGAATAATGATCATGAAGAAGAAATTTAGAATAGTTTCAGCATAATGGAAAATCCAATCACATCTGCAACAATTTTCTTTTTCCCTCCTTTAATGTGCAGAACATTTAGGTTTTATAGAACTGCTCAAGTCCACACTTTGAGCATTTTATGGTTTCGTCATTCTCTTCTGCAGTGAGCCTGGTGCACTCAGTTTAAATCCGAAAGAGTTCAGAGGAATATTTACTCCACAGGCCCCAGTCTCACCTGTAGTCAGGATGAGTTCCTGCCTTCATTCTGACACACAAACAAGTATTGCTTTGTCTCCCATCCAGCATGCAAACACAGCAAAACGATGCCTTTATTGGGTCAAAGACGTATTTCCCTTAAAAAGAAAAGTTCCCACAGCTTCCCTAGAAGTCAGCATTTTTGAGATTTCATATAATCATTTTGGTAAAAATCCATGGCCTAAGGACATCAAAGGATTAATTGAGGAATTTCTGAAGATCATGATATTTCACTTAGAAATATACTTCCACATCATTTATTTTATTCAAGTACAAGTAGTTTTATTAAGGAATGTTAAATATGAAAATAACTTCTATAAAATATCATAAAGCCCAAGTTAGACAAACCCTAAAAAAAAGAATTCCAATAGTAATTTTTACATATTCATCCATACAGTAGCTAGTACTCATAAGTTTCTAGAGATATTATAGATAAAAATAGCAATGGAGTTATTTTAGATTCTTTTCCCAAACAAGCAAAATTGTTTATATTATAAGAAACATCAAGTCACAAAAGGAATGTGATAAAATGCCATTTCTGGCTTTTTCAGTTATTTAGTTGTCTGAGAAAAAAAGTCAATGAGAATTTGTGTTCTGCAACTTTAGAAATCTATGTGCATGTGGGTTAATTTATGAATATATTTTCTTTTCATAACAGGGAACATATAAGCAAACATATTTTCCAGCAATGTTTTTTCACATTTTATTTAAATGTAGGTAAAAAGTACAACTAGAAGTTTAATTTTTTTTAAGCAAATATATATTCGCATACATCTGTAAAACATGAAGTTTCTGATAAAATATTTACTATGCGAATCAAAAAATTTTAAATTTCAGTGTTTGTCTCTTTGAAATCCATCTAATACAAAAATGCCAGAACCAACAATTTTCATCATATGTTATAGCACGAGTGCAGCATATGAGGAAAAAGGCATCACATTGTTTATGAAAAAACAATTCTTGTAGATACACTTGGAAAACTGCAAACATTCATAAACAGTTACTCTTTGGGGATAGAGAAAAACTGCCATTAAACAGGTGTTAGAATTTAAATGACATCTCATTAGTGACTCCTTTTTGCAGCTCAGAGACAAATAAAACCTTCATTTAAAAGCATTAGTGCTATTCCTAAGGGTTTCTTGTATCATAATGTTTTGTTTTATGAAGATATTTAGTTTCTTCCAGCATTCTTGCTTATTTATACAAAATAAACCAATTGCATTTCCAAGTTTAGCTGAGCGTGAAGTCAGGGGGTGAATAAGGCCATTGCAGCGCTGTAAATACCCTTGGCCCTCCCTCCACTTCACCTAGTCATGGAGGTTGGATCAGAGCCTAAAAAACAATGGTATTTTTGAGCTTCATTTCCATGTAGAGATTTAGTCATTGTGTCCTTTGCCCTCAATTAGAGAACAGTCACATAGAACTCAGATTTTCTTGATGTCAAAAGCCATTAACTCCTCTTCCAATTCCTCTCAACGTAAAATGTGCAACTATGATTATAATTCAAGAATTATGCTGCAGTGGATGACTATTGACAACTTACCTGCTAATTGGGAAGTTTATTCGTTCCATCCCTTTGAACTATTCTCACATAGACAATTTCAGGTCCCAAAATGTGCACTGAAGAATAGCACACAAGTGCAAGTCTCAACAATCAACACAAGATTATAAGAATTCATTCATTTCATCCTCTTGAAAAGTTACACAACTCACAGTTTAATCCAGCTGGCTGGGAAACTTGGCCTTTGATGCATTATAATTCTATACTGTATTGGGGGAAGCATCTGCTAAGATAAAAGTGAAGAAAGATAATAGACCTCAACTGGTTGCTTCCCTTCAAAACAAAAATAATTATTGCTATTAAGTATCGGGTTTAGGTACTATAATGATGTTTTGGACATGTGAAGATAATTAGACCAGATCTGGCCCAGAAGGAGTTTAAGACTATATGGGGCAAAGTTGGTAGTAAAAGAAGGGCTAGAACAATCTCAAAGTAATTACCATCTGATTAGGATCACTGAACTCAAAAAAAGGAAAAAAAAAAGCACAAGAAGGTGAGGATGAAAGAAGAAAGGTTGATGCTGGGCTGGAAGAATTAGAAGAGGAGATGACCGTTGAAATGGATCTTACTAGGTGAGGTCTGATTTCATGAAAAGTGGGTAGGCTGGGGAAAAATAGACTCTGCAAGAAATTTACAAGAGCTAAAACTGGCCATAATACAGAGACCCTGAGGGTCAGATTGAGAAGCAGGATCTGAATTTGTTAAGGAAAAGAATCTTTGAAACTTTGAGAAAGATAAAGATATGAGCTGAAGGCAAATTATTTAAAAGGAGTTAGGGGACAAGAACACAGCAGTGGGGGAGATACCACAAAAAGCTAATTTCTGTGTCTAGGCCTGGTGTCTATAGGCCTGACTCAGAGGATTAAAAGCATGAAAGAAAACTTTGGGGACAAGTTGCTGATATGGTAGAGCGAGTTTCTACTATTTGTGGCAAATGATTAAAGACAAGGAGTAAAAAGTGGCTCTGAAAACTCAACCAAGTGACTGGCAGCAGTAGGAGGAGCTGGTTTGGGGGAGATGGACTGATGTGCTGGATGTATTGAGCATGAAGCAGTTAACAGAGCATCTGAGTAGATACTGCAAAGTGACAATGCTGATAAACTTCCCAATTCAAAGATAAGTTTTCAGTCACACTATACTCCTGTGTATCAGATTGTAGTATTAAAAAAAGGTTCACAACTTACATCTGGGAATTGCAAAAGAAGGTAGTGGCTTTTGACTTGGAGACCATCTGTGTTTTATGTGCCTATTATAAACATAATACTCAATACTCAATGATAAATGCATGGCTGAAGATAGAAAATTATCTGGGCTTGATTTGCAAGCATTTCTCTGCCTAGGAACAAACCCATAAGAGTTGATGGTGTATCAAGAGGGAGAAAATATAGAGATAAGAAAGAGGAAAAGGCAGAGTCATTGAGAGTACATACATATCAAGCAAGAAAACCTGAATTTGATTTTACAACGGAGTAGGATGCATTCAGTTATTGTTTATACATTTAGTGAATAAAAATATCAATAAGAAATGATGACATTACTTATGTAGCATTGCTTATTAAAATAATCACTAAATATATTCCAGTTGATTTTGACAAGGTTATAGCACGATGATCATTTCAAATTAACATCCAATTCTCATTTAATCCCACAGTTTAGGTAAAATACAAAGACCAGGAATAAAAAGAGAGAACAGAAAGCCAAAAGACAGTTTAAACTCAGTAACATTTATTCAAAAAGAATAAGTTGCAGACTGCCAAGGAAAAAAAAAACCGATGTCTCAGCTGAAATCAGCTTATATTACAAATACATGACCCTGTGACCTAAACATTGGAATACTAATCTAGGATAACTCTAGAACAGCAGAATATAAATATGTGTGTGTGACATTTCAAAACAAATCCCCTTTCAATACAATGATTAAGTATGCTATCTTGTTTATTGGCTTTTATTCTAGTCTTCATCTAGGAAATTAATTAAAAATTTATAGGAAGGATGAAATCAAAGGAGAAAAAAGGTATCTACTAAAACGTTTTGGACACCTATAAACACCAGGTAACAAGTAATTAGGTCATTTTTACTATAGTTAAAGCTGAAAACAATGTTTCATTTTCACTCTCCTGGGCCTCCTTCCTGCATCTGACCTCCTCCCCATAGCCCTCTACCTCAGCTGCTCTTTAGCTTTAGCACACCAATCCTTCTCTCACCCCAATTCACAGATACAGCTAGGAGCTCTGCCGTTTACCTCTGTGTGAATTCAAGTCCGCAAGTAACTAACTGCTAATTCTCTCTTCAACAGATTAAATAAGGCGTTAACGATGAATACCATTTACATGAGGAACTTCCACTTTGCCATGTCTTTCATATGTATCATCCCGTTAGATTTGCAAACTGTGAATTTAAAAAAGACATGATTTTCTCTGCAGCCATTATAACTATTCTCTCAGGTTTTATATAGCCCTGATTGTGAACTGAATGTCTTTTCCCACTTTGATTCCATATCAGAAGAATTTGAGGGATTCTGGAACAAGAGGGATGAATGCCAGGAAACCCTAAAATCTCACACAGCACACAGGAAACTGCCTCTTCTGGCCACCACCACTGTGACCAGTGACTAATGTGAGAGACCTTGGACTGGGGAGATATTTTAACTCAATAAAATATCTGGTTGCCAAACCAGAACCTGGGCAAAGAGAAAGGTGGCTCCAGAAATACGTTAGTACCTCATCCTTAGCACGTCTAGCCCACCCTTTCCCTAAACTTCTTAATTGTTCAATTTTTTCATTTTGTCATACTTCCAAAGGTATCTTCATGCTCTTTCTACTGATCCTCATCCCTCTCAATATCAGCTGTTCAGTCACATTAAATTCTAAATGATGGGAACTCTTGACTCATCTGACTTTGTGCTCACAAAAGTCTCTTCTACAAGGAGCTGGAGCCACGTGATTCTCTGCCTAGGGCTAAGGCCCTGAGCTCTGACTATGCCTAGTAAAACAGACTTAAGGGATATTTCTCTTTAGCCTTGATAGGCATCATCAAGCGACCTTTCTGTCACTTCTGCTCTGACCTTGAATTTTGCTGTGCTCCAACCTTCTGCTATGCTCCAGTTCCAGGAGCTGGGGTTTTTGGTCAGAAGCCCTTACATGCCTGAGCTTCTGACATGGGGACAGTGAGTCACAACTGGAAACCTTGCAGCCTGAAAACTCCTTTCAAGCTGTGGCCCAGTTACTTGCTGGCCACTTCTCGTCTCTGCACGTGCAGCTCTGGTAGCTCACTCATTCTCATTCGTATTTACAAGTGATAAATGTGATATGCGAACAAGTCATAAATCTGTTCAAGATTATCCAACTAACAAGTGGCACAGCCAAGATTCAAATCCAGACCTGGTTATCTGCAAGTTCATATTCTTTTCACCATCCCCCTAACTCTCCCAAACGCATGTATATGTACACACATAACAATGGTATTTTCCAAAAACGCCACTGTTTATAACAAACTGCAAGAGTTTATAACAAACTGCAACAAAATACAATCTTCAAATAAAGACAAAGTAAGTATTAAATGGAAGTCAATAAATGTAATAATGTTGCTGAATAGACAGAGCTAAATATAGAACTCCAACTAGGCATTTAATTCCTTCTTTCTCCTTTATACAGCTCTTTCAGAAGATACTGAAGTGCTACTTAAGAAACATTTGAAATTTTTTTTTTCACATTTGAAGAGAAATATGCGTGTTCTTGAACAGACCTAATTTCTACCATTATACAGTCCTTGTAGTCCACCCTTTACAATTTTCTAACATATGATCGTGTGTATTTCAAAAATACATATTCACACATATATTATTCCCAGTAGAGGCATTTTTTTTTTTTTTTACATGGGCAGGCACCGGGAATCGAACCCGCGTTCTCTGGCCTGGCAGGCGAGTATTCTTGCCTGCTAAGCCACCGTGGCCTGCCCCCAATAGAGGCTTTTATATATGGCCATACATTGTCTCAATTTTACCATAGAAAATCAGACTTTTAATTTTTTCTCCTGTTTATCTTGTCCACAAAAGAAAAAAGTAGAAGACAAATTTAACCTGAAATAATTATCTGCACATTAAAAATTCTACACATTTTAGTTATAACTAGGTTTTCCTTAATTAAAACATTGCCCTGAATGTTTGGTAGATTAGAGTCCCACCTGAAATGAAATACCAGCAGAGAAAGTGTTTTCTCTGTGAAGGAATTACATTCAGAACAATGCCTTATAGACTGGGTCAAACTTTTTAATAATTGTGTCAAAGGAAACAGAACTTTTTGTCCTTTAAAAGAAATGTAGTATGTTGTTTCATTGATTTAAAATAGGTATCTCTAACATAATCGTCCAATGATACATTGTAAATAAAACTGAAATTACAGATAAAAATCAATAAAAACAAGAAAAAATGATTATATAACTTCATTAAAAATATTCAACCCAAACTCTCTCTCATCAATAGGCAGGCTTAAATTCCTATCAAAGTATATTTAATCACACAAGTGCAGAAATTTACAATTCTTATAATAAAAAATGGGTAACATTTTCATTTTTATTTTTAAACTTGTGATATAACACAGTCATCACTTCTCATTCACATTACCTGATCATTCACCATTGTTTAGAAATATTATAAGAGAAACTTCCCAGAACAACAGCCTTCTTTCTAGGAAGCCAAAACGCTGCATCACTTGTATCTAAACTGTATATGCGTTCCTCAGGAGTATTTGTATTCTATACTTTTGTCGCATACTCTAGGCCCCCAAAGTTCTTAAATACAAGACATGTGAATATTGCTTGGTATTTTACCACAAATCAGTAAAGATCCATTCAAAGCAGGCATTCTGCTTTGCTCCGCCTTTCTTTCTCCCTTTTTTAAAAGGGGGGAAAACTGTTTTATATCGACAACCATCTGTGAGCCTGTCTTTCAGCCCATCAAACTCTCCCATCCATTACGGAGCCTTCCTCACCTCCGCTGCATGACAGCACAATAAAGATGACATACTCATTCAATGACTTGTAATTTCAGCTAAACAAAGACAAGTGCTGCAGCTTCTTCTTTTGTGTTAACAGTGCCATATCGGTGAAGCCAGCTATGCAAACATAGCACTGGGAAGGTTTTATGACAGCAGAGTGGGGAGACTAGCTGGGTGTTGCTTTTTATGGTTTTTGGCTCCATAATTTTTGGCTCTGTGCTGCTGGCCCTGGCTATTGTGTCTGGATTCTGTGTCAGCAGCTAATTGTTCCAATAATGTTTATCATAGGGATCCACCAGGGAGCTGTATACGTGGAGATAAGCTACAGGGCAATGATACATACTATCTTACTGATCTCTATACACAGTGCTTTTGCCTCATGCCAGAAAGCTTTTTAGGTTCCCAGTCTTAAAAAAAAAAAAAAATAACAGCTTAATCATCTTGCCAACAATAGTGTCTAAGGGGATGTAATCAGGTTCCTCTGATAATCTTAGCAACACATGAAAGTCATGCGCAAAAGCAGTAATTGAAGCAGTTGGTTCATTCTACCACCTGCTGTTGAAGTCACAGGTTAATCTAAATGAGGTCCCCTTCCGACGAAGCAGTAGGCAAGGCACTTTTTTAATATCATAAATGTGCATTATAGAACCTTTACAAAATAATAAAGTAACAGTTCATTAAATGGACTGTAGGAAGTACCCAGGCTTGCCCAGCCTCTTCCTGTTGCTGTTGGATGGCACATCCAAGTGTAAATTCTGTCCCCATGTCTATACCCCGGTACACACTGCAGTCTGCATATGGTTGCAGACAATGGGAGCGCCTGAGACAGATGCCCAAATGTAACTAAACGTCAGGCAATCATGGGAATCCGCTGCAGGAAAGTGAAACATTTTTCTTTGTCTGCTTTTGATGCTATTTCCCCCAAGATTACTAAATAGATGGTTGACAATGTAAAAATAACTCCAGGATCCACAATTAGGCAGCTTGCGCTAGCCTGCAATACTAACCCTTGTATAAGAGATGGATTTTTATAATTAAACTTTCATTCTAACACCTAATTTCCATTTTTAAATTTCCTTAAAAGTTTTTTTTTTAAATAAAGTCTTCATCTCACAAAGAATTCTAAGACTGTGTGATGTGTTCCTCCCCTAATAGGCAAGTTTTTTTTAACAAAAATGATAAAGAATTAGGAGAACTGTCAAAATAATATCCTAATGGAAGTTTTAAAATATAGGAGAAACTGACTTTCAGTTATTCGTTGAATAATAATACCATTTCTTGAGAGCTAACTCAGCATCAATGCTCTACTAGGTAATACTACCCTTATTTAAGTCTTGAAGTCATTCTCCAAAGTTAATATTGTGTCTGAAAAAGTGAGGAAACTGAGTCTCTGAGAGGTCACCTACATATCCAAATTTCTTGGTAAATAAGCTGCAGTCCTAAGATTAGAACCAAGTCTGCCTGAGTGCAATGTCTGTGCTTTTTCCACCAAGACAAACTGATATGATAGTCAGATTAAAGGAAAGGATAGAAAGCAGTGTTTTTATTAAGCAAGAATCCCCAGTTCTGAATTAGGAAATGAAAGTCGGGTCATAACAACAAAAAAATGTATGAACATGAATTGATATATTCCTGAATGTAGTAGTGGAGGTGAGGCTAGGGGTGGGGGTAGGGGTGGGAAGCAGGGAACATCATTATAGGATCAGGAACACTTTTTGATAAAACAAAGTATAGATTTGCTTTAATTTAACCTAATTCAGCACAAAGTAGTAATAAACAGCTAACAGAGTGACTATAACATTAGAGGTACTTAACTTTGAATGAGTGAATTAATTACTTAAATACTATTAGTAACAACTACAGAAGCTACTGGATTTAGGAATGTTTACTATGTGCCAGGCACCCTCTCAGCAGTTCACATATGTTTTCTCTTGCATCTTCACAACAATCTGCTGAGTTTGGAATCATTGCCTCCATTTTACAGATAAGGAAACTGAGACTCTCAAATCTCAGATCACTTGTCTATGGTTATATCAGCAGGAAAGTGGGAGAGTCAAGACTTAAGCCAAATGTAACCTTATTCTACCCTAAAAACCCATCCTGGATGAATTAATACTTCAAATTTAGAAAATAAAATAAGAACATTAAAAGGACATCTCTGGTGGCCAAAGATTCTTTATCATACTTCAAAGGAAAGCAGTACACTATACATAGAGAATAAATTCAGAAGAATTTATTAATCAGTATAGGAGTGATTTAGTGCAGGTCCATGATACACTTTTCTCACAGCAAGAATTGTTAACAACGGAAATGTAGTGTTTAGAGAATCTTTAAAAACAAATTGTAATTATGTCAATCTATATAATTTTACTTGGAGGTTGGACGAGTGGAATGGATAACTCTGAAGATTCATTTAGAGTGATGTTTCTACAACAATTAGGTGGAAATTCTTCTAGAAATTCTTTCCCTGATGGATAATATATCAGTTAGTGCAGGAACCTTAAAAGCATTTTCTAGAAATGACCATAGTTTTCAATATCACGCTGAAGTGTGTTTTATGCAATTGCCTGTCATACAAGGTACTTCACAAGCCTTGAGTATTAATTTTCTATTAATTCAAGCCTGAAGAGGATTCATAGCATTCTGTGTGGAGAGGGGGCAAAAAAGAGGAAACACTTTCCCTTAAATAGATTCTTTCAAAGAGGTTTTGGCTTTGTTTTGTTTTTCCTTTTTCAACGATATATTTTCAACATAAGATTTGTTTCTATTTTCCCGCAAATATATTAAATAATTAGATTAACATTCAAAATTTATCCATCTATTACTGTAGTTAAATTATAAAATTGGCTTAGAAGTTTGGATTATCTATATATAATTCCTACTGGTTTTGTGATTACACCCTCTAAGCTTCTACCAACACATTGATTGGTCTCTTCAACTGTCATTTGTTAGTGGAAAAATATATTTGGCAGAATTTATAGCATAATAGTTTGCCATTTTGAACTCTTACTTTTCTGTTTAGAATTAAAAATGTCTGCCTTTTAAAAATCAATGTAAGGGCAGGCCATGGTGGCTCAGCATGCAGAGTTCTCGCCTGCCATGCTGGAGACCTGGGTTCGATTCCTGGTGTCTGTCCATGCAAAAAAAAACAATGTAAGAAGTTCTGAGAATTTAACAAAATGACACTAGCTATTAAAGTCCTATTACAATATCACAAATTAGAGAGGGAAGCTAACACAGAAAATTAATATTATGTATCCTATTACAGATATAAACATTAAACCCACAGTGCCATATGCCTCAATTTTCATAGAAGTTGGAAATCAGTGCATTCAAATAAGACTTTCCCTACCTTGTTTCCCATTATATCCTTCAATGAAGTAAATGTTCATTAATATGTGTTGGGTGAATTAATTTAAAAATTGGCAAAAAGTTACTTTGCTATATATATATATATATATATATATATAATGCTATAAAAATTTATATATATAAATTTTTAAAGACCAGATATGAGGAGAGAAGAATAAAATAAATTGTTTTTAAATCTAAGATGTGGAATAATTGTTAACTTTTGCAAATTTCAGTAGATCAGATCAGGTCTAGTAGAATATCATAATACTGTCAAGGTAATATGTAGAGTTAAAAACTCCAAACTTATCACCTGGGCTTCACAATAGGAAATGGTTCAGGTTTTTGAGGATCAAGGGACAAAATCAAGGCATGTGGCACTGTGGGTTTAATGTTTATATCTGTAATAGGATACATAATACTAATTTTCTGTGCTAGCTTCCCTCTCTAGTTTGTGACATTGTAAAAGGACTTTAATAGCTAGTGTCATTTTGTTAAATTCTCAATTCCCAATAGTTAAAGTCATAGTAAAGTTGCTCAAACCACAGGCTGCTTTTTTACATTTCATCATAAAAATGCCTGATATTGAGGTTTCTTTACAAGTAAATGTGCCTCAGTCAATTGATTTGGAGATGACTAAGGACTTGTATTTTCTCAAAATGTAGCAAAAGTGTTTTCAGGTAAATGAATGATTTTGTCCCTCGAGCCTCAAAAACCTGAACCATTTCCTATTGTGAAGTCCAGGTGATAAGTTTGGAGTTTTTAACTCTACATATTACCTTGACAGTATTATGATATTCTGCTAGACCTGATCTGATCTACTGAAATTTGCAACAGTTAACAATTATTCCACGTCTTAGATTTAAAAGCAATTTCTATTGTTCTTCTCTCCTCATATCTGGTCTTATATATATATATATATATATAGCTTTATCATTACAAAGCATTTTCACAAGTATTATCTTTTTGACACAGAACAATCTTGTGAGATAAGTCAACCAGGCTTCAGTCTTCTTAATTTAAAAAACATAATACACTGTATAAAATGTTACTTATTTTATATTTTGTTGCTACTTTACAAATGGGGAAGTAGGGTCTTAGAAAGTAAGAAATTGGCTCCAATTAAAATGCTAATAGTTGACAGAATATGGTCTTAAATTCGGTTTATCAAACTCCAAACCTCCTAATTCCACTCTGCTTGCAGTTTCTTTTCCTCAGGTACCCTAAATAGTATAATCTCTATTTTCAAAAGGCCCAAATGTTACATGTAAACCTACTCTCCAGATCATAACCCTTCTGTGTATCACCAATGACTACAGGTCAAAATCTAAAGCAATCAGAGTCTACTTCAAGCAGATGCTACCATCCTGTCCAAGCCTGAAGCCCAATGCGTAGTCTCAGAACAATCCCTCTGATTCACTTTCTGCCTTTTAATCAGGCTGACATCCTTCCCCTGAGCTTTCCTTCACACCACACTCCTTTCAAGTCCATGCCTATGTCATTTATACATTTTCTTTAAGATTCAACTCAATCCTACTCTCTTGAGAGTACTTTTACCACTCCCTTGTCTGCTCACCTTTTCTCTTGTGAATTCTTTGGGACTTTGATTTAAACCACATATTGATTACTGTATTTAAAGTTACTGCGTTTTTATTTACTATTACTTAGGGTACCCAAATAGACTCTAAGCTGCCTTAAGTCTCTCCATACTCCCAGTGAAAAATAGAAATTGAATAAACACTTGCTGATTTGGTAAATGAGCTGCTTATCTTTAAGCCCTGGTGTCCTGAGCTTTGCTGAATAGCCCTAGAATAGCTCATCTTTTATAACACAGTGTGATTCTTCCATTATTATCCATTGTAAAATGAGGGGCTTCTTCTGCTGTTGGCATAGATTTTAGGCAATTAAAAGTTAAGGCTGTCAACATTTTAAAGTAACCTGGCTTACAGAATAAACGCCTACCCACATAAAATGTTTTACAGTACTCAAAATATTTAAAATGGTTTTAAATAATCGTAAACAAAAATAGCTGCCAGTAAAATATATTAGAGTAACAGAAAATAGAGCTGTCTTATACCTAGTGAGATCAAATTAAAATTTTGACTTTTGCAACTCAGTGCTTAAAGAAATTATATCTAAGGTAATTTTTGTTATCAGCCATTTTTTGTTTGTTTGCTTGTTTTGCAGTTTTATCTTCTCTTTAATTTATTGACCTTTTTCTAATTGATTTAATTGTACTATTATACATTGCTACACAGCAGTACCTCGCTTTTTCCCTTGGTCTGGAAGGATGGCAACTCCAAAAGCAAATGTGTAACATCTCTGATCTATGCAATCAAAGTACTCCAGTGTCCTGAATAAGCAGAAAGATGGAGGAATATTTTCCCTTTTCCCACTTGATGGTACTGTTACATAAGAGGAGACTCCTCTTATCCAGGATGTGATGGCTTTTGTGCCAACTTGGCAATATGGTGTCTAGTCATTTGGTCACAGAGCTGGCCTGGATGCTGCTGTGGAGGTATTTTGTAGATGGGATTGATAGCTACAGTCGGTTGACTTTAAATAAAGAGATCACCCTGAATAATGTGGGTTGGCCTCATTCAGTCAGTTGTAAGACCATATAAAGCAAAGAACTAAGGATTCCAGAAGGAATCCTTCTGCCTCAAGATTACATCATAGACTCCTCTCTGAGTTTCCAGTCTATTGGCCTCCCCTACAGATTTTGGCCTCAAAACAGCAAAATTACTTTTACCTTAATCTCCACTCACTAGCCTTGACAGCTCCCACAATTACATGAGCCTATCCCTTAAAATAAATCTCTTATACATATATCCTGTTGGATCTGCTGCTCTGGAGAACCCTGACTGATACATAGGAGTATAAAATAATTGCTACCCAAGGCTGAAAAGGTGATGACTGCTCTTGGATAGTAAGTAGTTAAGGATTGTGCCATGAACCAGTAAGAGTTTTCAAGCAAGCAACAAAGGCATGATCTAGAAAACCCTTAAGGCCAAGGAGTTAAGTCTCATAAAGGGAATAATCCATTAATTCTTCAGGTTCATAATTATGCCACCTAAATTTTTCAGCTAATAAATAATACCTACATTTTACTTTTCCTTCAACTTATACCTTAGAGCCTGTGCTCCTCTCTTTCCATTCTTAGCAGAAAAGGAATCAGTATTCCCTTCTTTATCCTCAATACCTACTTACGTATCTCTACAAAATAGATAATTTAATTTAAAAGATGCCCAGAAACACAATCTTCTTTTGGTTTTAAAGATTTTCATTAATTTTATACATATCTTACTTCTCTCTTATTAAGATGCAACAATTGGTAAAGTTATTATATATGCATTCATACGTATGCTGTCATTTATATGTATGCACATACTATTTAAACATCATATAAATATTTTGAAGGAAAAAATCACAGTGTGACCCAGCATATTTTATTGATGTATATGCAATCAGGTTGATACTTTACATTATTTCAATTTTTTAGGAAGTTAATGTGAATTTTTTGCCTGTCCTTTATGGGTAGCCAAACTGTGCTGAATATACTAACTCTTGGTTTTCCATTATATTAAATTTCTTTTCTTTTTCTAAACAAAAATCATTTGAAAATTCCATCTCTATCTTGATAATTCTCCAAATGGGCCTCTCTTTTTGCCATGGACAGAATCCCAAAACAGCATTTCCTGGTGTGATATGTTGAAGTCCTAGTCCTTCACCCCTCCCTGCATCTCCTTACTCCATTTGTCATGTGACTTCACAGTCACTCCCTTTAGGAGGTGGGATGTACTTTGTAGCTTTGACTTTGGACTTGGTCACTTGACTTATGTTGGCCAAAGAAATGTGAACAGAAGTGGCACTTTGCCAAGCGTGACCCTGAGCTGTAAGAGGCATTGTGTGTTTCTGTCTTCTCTCCTGCTGTTCTGCTATCACCTTGAAGTGCTTCCTTTGGGGAGTTGCTGCTGCCCCTCAGCCTGAGCCCCGGAATGATCATATGGATCATATGTGAGTGCAACCCACATCAAAGAGCCAAGTTCAGCCTGATTTATAACTTGAAGCTGTGCCAATCAACCAAAGCCAGCCTAGATCAGCCACTTCCAGTCACTCTGCAGGTGAGTGGGTGAGCATTGCTTTGAACCACTGAGCTTTGAAATAGCACATGATGCTGCAGCACTGTAGTGGTTGCAGTGCCTCATAATATCATTCAGTAACTCTGCTGCTAAAATATAGGCAGATGACCAGCTTCTACTCAGTAAGACTTGAGGGCAGTTCAAAGTGAAGGCTGAAGGAGCAAGCCCAGGTATAAGGCATGGTGTTTCTGCAGCTGCTAATGCTGCTGGCCCCATCAGTGTTGCTGTGCAGGCAGCAGCCACAGGTGAATTTCTATGAAAAAATCTGTTTGTAGAGTTGGCTCTTTCTTGCTTTGTGGCATTCAAACCTGTTGCCTTGGCCCTCCCAGTAATTTTGCAAATTAATTGACACCCTTAAATGAATACCTTTTAATTACTTAACCAGAGCAGATTTTGTTGTCTGCAACTAAATCTTGAAAAGAGACAATAGTTAAATTGACCTCACTTTTACTTAAATTTTGGAGCTATCATCCTATTTTTGTGTTGTTGTTGTTTATTTTTATTTTTTCTTTTTAGGTAGTGAAAACTCATTCAGTTAACCAGAATCCAAGGTCCAACTCTACTTCTTATCAATTACTCTGTCTTGGGCAGGACATATAATCTCCCTGACCCCCAAAATCTATAAAATGTGAAAAGTAACTAACACAGTACCTCTAAGAAGCATTGCTATAAATAACAGATGATATTATTAAAAGTCACTTTACTTTTTAAACAAGGTTAGGATAAATCTATGCAGATATATGCATATAATTACTTATGCACATTCCTATATATACGGAAATTTTAGCTTTTTACATATGCATTTACATATGCACATTCCTTTACATAAAGAAATTTTAGCTTTTTAAAAATAAATAAAATTCATGGCTATCAGAAAATGATAATGGTTTACAGTCTCTATCTGCTATAATCCACTGGAAAAAGAATATGACCTGTGGGTTTGTTTCTATTGCAAATCTGCTTGCAATTAAGGGAACTTCCATCACAGTTTATGATCTCAGCTACCATGTGGTCTATTCTATGCTCTCTGGTTTGAGCTACAAAGTGTATTTTTACTAAATATGGTATAAGACATAATTCATTCACCAGGGAATGGTTAAATATCCATGATATTTAATGTCAATCTTTTTTCTCAGTTTATCATAACAAGACATTTAAAAGTGACTGAGCTTTTTAATGTGTTTCTAAAAACATTTATTAAACAATCTACAAGTATTCACCAATAGAAAAAAAAGTGCATGCTTGATTTAGAAGAAATGAGAAAAAGTCATGGATAACCAAACACTGTTTGAATTATTTTAGGTGATGAAAAGAAAAGCCTTAGAGGTGGCTCTTGGATTTTGGTTTCCTTATTAATATTCACTTTTCTCCAATAGTAAGTGACGGCAAATGGCTAAAATTAATAATTAAATTTATATCTTGTGTGATATCTTGTGAATACACCTAGGAAAACAGTTTTAAAGACCTTACAACATAGACTGCTCATAAGTAATTAAAGGAGAACAATATTTTTAATCTTATATTTCATTTATATAAATTTCCAGAGGGAAAGAAGCACATAAATGGCAATAATTTTCAGCTTAGTTATACTGGAATCCATTTAAAAAGCTGTGCAGGAAAATAGAAACTGGAAACAAAAATATACTGCTTTCTTGCCAAGTGTGAGAGTGACGCCATTCCCCCACTAATTGTTAGCGCAGTGCGATGTGGTGTTTACCTATTCAACCTAATTCCAGAGAGCCTTATTCTGTGCCCAGTGCATATATTCTAGGGGAAAAGTGGAACAAATAGGTGAGATCCTCTTGCTTTGAAGTAGGCTACATTTCAACGGGGAGAGACAAAAAAGTAAGTATGTAAACAAGTAAAACAAGTTTAAATAGTAAAAGTATTTTGATGAAAATGAAATCAGTGATCATTACAGAGAGCAACTTGGCAGCAATAGCTAAGATGATTAAGGAAATTCTCCTTTGAGAGAATGATGCTTGAGATAAGACATATGACTCTGGCAGATACAAATAGCGCACAACTTATTCCTACTGGAGAAATAGTTCTCTAGAAGAAAACTCAGATTTGGCTAAAACCAATTTCACTCAAAAGAAATGTGTTCAAGATTTGGTCAGGGGGATGGGAGGGATGGCCGGAAATAAATGTGGATTTTAAAAAGCCAATACAAATATCTAGAATTCTGAAATATGGACACCCATGCTTGGGCTCTGGGGTCAAACAGACCTGGGTTTACAGCTTGACTCCCACACAGAGTCATCCTGAGCAAGTCACTTCATCTCTCTCATAGCACCTACCTCATAGACTTAGAGTCAATGAGAGACTGTCTTAGCCTTCTTACAAGACAGAAACCTAAATATACTTATTCATATGCAATTTATAAATACCTGCACCACTGGAAAGTGATAAATTTAAATAAGTTTTAAACAAAAGCCAAGTGATGACAAGGAATAAGACTTGATATGAGATTCAACATAGCCTGTTGGACCCCCTTTGCCCATAGACTCCTCCTGGCTACAGATTTGAATACACCTGCTATAACAGTACATCATTAGGTCCAATGGCTCTTGATCTTCAGAACTAATAATTAAGAACACCAGCTGACTGTCACAAAGGGTAGTATCATCCAGCCAATTTCACCCACATTGATCCCAGCTTTTTTTTATATTAGTTTTAACTAAAAAAAAAAAAAAAAATCTTTTCATTATTTGAAAGATTTTTACCTCAAAGCATCTTTCCGGCCAGACTATATGCATTTAAATTAAGAAAAAGAAGCAGCTAGCCTTAATCTTGCAATACCAGTGTAACACAATAAATCCTAGCTATTTTATATTCTGGCTCATGTAACTTTAACATAGCCTATAGCTAAGCTTCAGTTGTAAGATCACTACAGCTAATGAAAATATATGACCCAAAAAGTTTTAGAAATCACTTTCATCGGCAGTTCTAGGATTTCGGTTGGAGAAGCATTGTTTTTACTTTTAAAAATAACAAGATCCGATTTGCAAGTAACCTAAACAGAACATAGAGGCCATTTTAAAAGTTTTGTTAAAAAATAATTTCCAAAACTGTTAGAAGAACCATCTAAATATCCTTGTGAATATCTGTCCACATTACAACATTGATATCTTCTCACTAGACTTAAAATCAGTAAAATACAAACTCTAGAGTAAGAAATTATTTAAATCCCATTACATAATTACTGAGTAGTAATTATGAGGAAAGAAGGGCTCTAGTGGACTAAAAGATGAGCAAGTACTCTCTGGGAGTTGACAATCTAGGTTAGAAAGCAGAAACTAATGAAGAAAAAGAAAGCCTACATTAGATCCCAGAAAGCTGGTTTAGGAGAGCTGTTTCGCTCTCTCTGAGGGAGCTGGAGCAAAATCACCCAAGAGTCTTCAATGCTAGAGTCTACCCTGGAAATCTTAGACAGAACTCTAGTCAATGGTTCTGTTTCCAGGCTGAAAACATGGGCATTTGGACCCCATATTCCCTTTCTTGAAAGTCTTAATGAGTCCCCTGCCTTCTCTGCTTCACTGGGGAACTAACAAATGACTCTTTTAAATGACACTCTCTAGACTTAAACACCAAAGAAGCAGCTACAAGGCTACTACTTTTCAGCTCTTGGAACAAACAAACTAAACCCTGGCCCTCTCCACATTCTTGTAACACCTACTGCAGAGATCATGGCAAACAACTTTTACTCAATTTCCCCTACCTAATATCATCCCCCATCTTATTTTGATGTATGCAAAGTGGCTGGCTAATGCCTTGACTGCAGCTAAAAGAAAAAGTTATTTCTTACTGATAAGGTCAATAGAAATTTTAAACCAATTTTATTGGAGTATAATTTATAAAAAATTAAATGCATCAATTTTAGGTGTACAATCATTTGATGAGATTTGACAGATTTGTTCCCTGGGTAACTATCATCACATCAAGTTATAGATTATTTCCATTTTTGGTCATTCGGTTTATCATTTTTCTTCAGATTAATTACGAGGAGTTTGAGTTTGAGTGAGAGTTCTATACATTTTTAAAGTTTTCAATATGTATTGCCAAACTGCCTTCCAGAAAGTTGGTACAATTTGCCCTATTTTCATTTGCATATAAGAATGCTAAATTTAGAGAAGAGGTCATTACCTTTTTGGAAACATGTCATGCTTTCCAATGGAATCTGAATTTTGATAAAAAATAATGAAAAGAACATTTAAAACATCCTCATGCTGATAATTAGTATCTGTGGATCATGAGAAGAGAAATTCTTAGGAAAAAATTGAAGGTATGTTAAGAATAGAAACTGTTGATTTTTTTTAAAGCAAATGGCAATTTAGTCTACAAGTTCTAAATAATCTTTTTTAATAGAAAATCACAATTCGAACAATATTTACATATAATAATCCTTCTCTTATCAGCAGTTTTATTCAAAAAGTAGTCTTTTGACCAGCAGCATCAACATCACTTGGTAAGTTGTTAGAAATGTAAATTTGGGGGCCTCCACCCAGACCTGCTGAATCAGAAATACTGGGTTTGGGGGTCTGGCAATCACTGTTTTACCAAGCCCACCAGGTGATTCTGATACATGCTCAAGTTTCAAAAGTTTGGTCCTAGAGGATGTTATACATTGACCCAGGAAAACACACAAGCAAACAAATCTCTTCCACATTCAAGAATAAACCCAACACTCAACAATCACCAAATATGTTTTGAGTTATTCCTTTGCCCCTTTAGGTCTAGGTTTCTTATCCATATAATGTGGTTAAAATATTTTCGGAAGATTCTAGATTTAAAAATTCTTGATTGCTATGTGCAAATTCTAAATTTGGGGCTTATGGCAGATATAAGGAAATATGAATAATGATCCTCACCCTCAGAGAATTTATAATTCAGTTGGGTAGACAATGTAACACTGAGGTGCAGTTGGTAACAGTGAAATGAGTGACAGAGACAATGGGCCATATAGGTACCAAAGGGGGTGGAAATTATCAAGAGTTTTGGTGGACAGCTTGGGCTTCATAGAAAAAATTCAATATAAGGTATGCATCAAAGGTTGTAGAGATATTGCTGTAGAAAAGGATGAAAGAAGACATTTCTAATGATCAGACAGCAAAGCTGCAACTGTATGAGCTGTGTATTAGGAAGAGTGTAGCCTTGGAAACTGCATGAGCCAAACTGCAAGAGTTTGGCTGTTGGAAACTGCATGTATGTATAATAAGTTTCAAAAGGACGGTAGGGTTAGAAGGCTGTTGACAAGTCACTTCCATTTCCTGGGCATTTTGTGAAGTGTTTGATTGTTAAAGGAGGTTCTGAGGTCAGTAGAATATGAGAATCCTCTTGGAGGATGACTTGGCTGTGCAAATCATATCTGTCTCTATATAATATATACATATATAATTTAAATATATTAATGGAACTAACATATATATCAATGGAAAATCAGGTCATTAAGCAATATTCATTAAAATACTTTTGTATCTGGCTGGATAGAGATGGACTTGAATTGTTATGATGTTATTGAAAATCTTTGAAATAACTTGTTCTCAGTACAATAGAACTTGAAAATTTTCATGTTCTTTTTAAAGACAATTGTAGCTAGTGCCTTGGTAGTATATTATTTATAAAAGCTGTGTTATGGTCTGGGTAGATGGTGGAGTAGAGTAGGCTGGACTTACCCCTGCTCCATAGAACAAGATAGATGGAAGAAAAAAAAACCAGTACTACAGTCCCAGGGGTGAGTGATCAAAGAGGGTCCCCAATATGTCATAGGAAGGAAAGAGGTGGGGAGATCAGGATAGGGAGAACAGGGAGGGTCTGATCAGCCGTGACCCCCACCAGAGGCAGGCAGTGGCACACAGGTAAGTGTGGATCTGAGGGAACTGAGGAAGCCTCCCCATGCAGCTCTGCAGCTGGAAGCCCCCATGGGGAGTTAAGGGGCATCCCTAGCTGTCTACCGCATAAAGGTGCTAGGAGCAGTTGCCTGACTGGGTGTCATGAATATGCATCCCATAGGGCCCAGTAAATGGCAGATCCATTGGGCACTGCAGATCAGTTGCTCCACTGGGCACTGCAATCGGCTCCCCTGTCCCGCACATCTTGACTGGCCATCCTGTCACCATATGCCAGGGCGGGCTGTCCTGCCACTATGCGCGCCATCTTTCATCCAGCCACTGTGGTTGGGAAGGGATGAACCCTAGGATAGGAAGTACCTTAGGGGTGCGCCCTGCTGGGAAGAAGTGGTAAATGCAATCTGTCAAACTCCTTATCTGCCTAAGATTTTTCCTATTGTATTATTTTTTATTTTTAATTTTTATTTATATATATACTTTATTGTATTTATTGATTTTAATTTTTTTCTTATTTTTCTTATTTTTAAAAATTTTCTTACCCTTCTGTGGGCATCAGTCTGAGTTCATTTCCAATTTATTTTAGGGTGTTTCCTTCTGTGTTTGGGGCCTACTACTGCTGAGGTGTGCTTTATATATATACATATATATTTCACGTTTTATTTTATTACCATTATTACTATTATTATTGTTTTGTGGGGGAGGGGTGCATGGGCCAGGAGTCAAGCCCCCCAGGTTTCCCATATGGCAAGCAGGCATTCTGACACTGAAATTGCCATACACTGCTACCTAGCTTTTAATAGACTCTTAAGTAGAATTGTACCCCCTACATGAGATCTGGACCTTTGTTTAGTAGGGAATAATTGACCAACCAAGTGCAAAAGGGAACCTTCAATGTAAAACCAAGTAAATATAAAACTTTAGATGAGTAAAGGAAACCAATTTGCAAAACAACTTTATTAAGATAATCAAATGCCCTGAACACAACAGAAAATCACAAAGAACATGAAGATCAAAACTGAAATGGCCCAGCCAAATGACCAAACCAAAACTGGAGAAGGGCAGGCCACAGTGGCTCAGCAGGCAGAATTCTCATCTGCCGTGCCAGAGACCTGGGTTCCCTTCCCAGTGCCTGCCCATGCAAAAAAAAAAAAAAAAAAAAAAACACTGAAGAAGAAACAGAATACAGAATATACAGAATAACTACTCAAGGATATTTCTAAAGAAAAAAAGGATATCAGGGAGACACTAGAAGAGCATAAGGGAGCATTCAAAAGATTAAATGGAAAACTGACCACTCTCTCAGAGATGAAAGATACAGTAGACCAAATTAGAAATATACTAGAAACACATGATAGTACATTTGAAGAAACAGAAGGAAGAATAAGTGATGTGGAAGACAGAACAATTGAACTAGAGCACACAAAAGAACAAATGGAAAGAAAGATGGAAAAAATGGAACCATATTTTAGGAAAACAATAGACAACAAAAGGTGCACAAGTATAGCAACCACTGGTGTCCCAGAAGGAGAAAAGAAAAGTAAAGGGCTGGGAAGGTCAGTTGAAGATATAATTGGGTAAAATTTACCAACCCTTATAAAAGACAAATATGCAAATCAAAGAGGCCCAGTGAACCTCAAATAAGATAGATCCAAATCCGCTTACTCCAAGACAAATATTAATCAAATGACCAAAGGTCGAATAGAAGCAGAAAATCCTAAAAGCAGCACAAGAAAAGTGATCTACTACATACAAAGGAAAAGGCAGAGTTCAGACTACTCAACAGGCACCATGGAAGCAAGAAGGAAGTGGTTTGATATATTTAAGATCCTGAATGAGAAAGCCTTCCAGACAATAATTCTTTATCCAGCTAAGTTGCCTTCCAAAATTGAGGGAGAGATTAAACTCTTCAAAGACAAAGACTGAGAGAACTAGTTAACAAGAGAACTGCCCTACAGGAAATACTAAAAGAATCCTGTCAGCTAAAAAGAAAAGACTGGAGAGGGAGTTCTGGAGAAGGGCACAGATTGAAGAGTACCAGTAATGGTAATATAAAGGATAAAAAGAGATAGAAAAGAATATATAGATCGGACAAATAAAAGCTAAAGGATAAGATGGTAGATACAAGACCTGCATTTGTAATAATAACTTTGAATGGTAATGGAATAAACTCACAAATTGAAAGATACAGATTGGCAGGATGGGTTAAAAAGATAATCCATCTATATGCTGTTTACAAGAAATGCATCTTATATGCAAGGACACAAATAGGTTGAAAGCAAAAGGACAGAAAAAGTTGTTCTATGCAAGCTTAGAACCAAACAAAACAAAAGAAAGCAGAAGTAGCTACACTTATATCAGAGAAATAGACTTTAAGTGTAAAGACATCAAAAATGACAAAGAAGGACCCTACATATTAATAAAAGGAACAATTTACCAAGAGGAAATAACAATCATAAATGTTTATGCTCCCAGTCAAGGAGCTCCTAAGTACATGAGGTAAACATTAGCAAAACTAAAGGGGGCTATAGATGTTTCAACAATAATAGTGGGAGATTTCACTACACCACTCTCCACTATAGATAGAACAAGCAGAGAGAGGATCAACAAGTAAATAAAGACACATATAGATATACATAGATCATTACACCCCAAAACAGCAGGATATACATTATTTTCTGGTGCACACATGGAACACTCTCCAGGAGAGATCATATGCAGGGACAAAAAATAAGTCTTTATAAACTTAATAAGATAGAAATTATCCAAAGTACTTTCTCTGATCACAACAGAATGAAGCTGGAAATTAATAACCACCAAAGAACCAGAGCTTTCACAAACATATGGAGATTAAACAACGTACTTTTAAATAATCAGTGGGTAAAAGAAGAAATTGTCGGAGAAATTGGTAAATATCTGGAGACAAATGCTAATGAGAATACAAGATATCTGAACTTATGGATATGGCAAAGGCAGTGCTGAGAAGGAAATTTATGGTCCTAAATGCCCACATTTAAAAACAAAAATGAGCAAAAACCTAGGCCTTAACTGCTTACCAGGATAAATTAGAGAAAGAAAAGCAAATTAACCCCAAAGCAAATAAGAGAAATAACAAAGATTGAAGCAGAAATATATGAACTGGAGAACAAAACCAAAAGAAAGAACCAAGAACATAAAAATTTAGTTCTTTGAAAAATCAATAAAATTGATGGACCTCTAGCTAAACTAACAAAGAAAAAAAGAAAGAGAACACAAATTTAAAAAATCAGAAATAAAAGGGCAAGGGGCCATTACCAGAGATCCTGAGGAAATTTTTTTAAAAGCATAAGAGAATACTACACACAAATATATGCCAACAAACTAGCCAACATAGATGGACAAATTCCTAGAAACACACAAACTGCCTATACCAACCTGAGAAGAAATAGAAGAGCAACAAACTAATTGCAAGTATAGAAATTCAGTTAGTCATCAAAAATCTTCTGACAAAGAAAAGCCAAGGACCAGATGGCTTCACAGGGAAATTTTATCAAAGATTCCCAAAAGAACTAACACCAATCCTGCTCAAACTCTTCCAAAAAATTGAGGAAAAAGGAACACTATCTAAAAATAAAGAAAAAAGAAAGGAACATTACCAATGAAGCTAAAAATCACTCTAAAACCAGATAAAGACTCAACAAAAAAAGAAAACTACAGACCAATCTCCTAATGACCATAGATGCAAAAGTTCTCAACAAAATATTAGCAAATAGAATCCAATGACATAATAAAAAGAATTATACATCATGACCAAGTGGGATTATTTACCAGGAATGAAAGGGTAGTTCAACACAAGAAAATCAATCACCATAATATAGCACATTAACAAATCAAAAGGGAAAAATCACATGATTATATTGATTGATGCTGAAAAAGCATTTACCAAAGTCAGCATCCTTGCCTGATAAAAAAATTTCAAAAGGTAAGAATCAAAGGAAACTTCCTCAATATCATAAAGGGCATATATGAAAAACACATAGCCAGCATCATACTTAACAGTTAGAGAGTGAAAGCATTCCCCTTAAGATCAGGAGTGAGAAAAGGATGCCCTCTGTAACCACTGTTATTCAACATTGTACTAGAAGTCCTAACTGGAGCAATTAGACAGGAGAAAGAAAAAAAAGGCATCCAAATAGGAAAGGAAGAAGTAAAACTTTCATTATTTGCAGATGACATGATCCTATAGAAAACCTTGAGAAATTTATGGCAAAGCTATTTGAGCTAATAAAAAAAATTTTTTAAGTGGTAGGATTCCAGATTAATGAACAAAAATCAGTAATGTTTCTATAAACCTCCTATGCTGGTTTGAAAGGATGTATGTCCCCTAGAAAAGCCATGTTTTAATCTAAATCTCATTTCATAAAGGTAGAATAATCCCTATTCAATACCGCATGTTTGAAACTGTAATCAGAACATCTCCCTGGAGATGTGATTTAATCAAGAGTGGTTGTTAAGCTGGATTAGGTGACAACATGTCTCCACCCATTTGGTTGGGTCTTGATAAATTTCTGGAGTCCTTTAAAAGAGGAAACATTTTCAAGAATAAGAGATTCAGAGAGAGCAGAGTAGAACAGCCTAGTCACGAGAAGCAGAGTCCACCAGCCAGTGACCTTTGGAGATAAAGAAGAAACATGCCTCCTGGGGAGCTTCATGAAATAAGAAGCCAGGAGAGAAAGCTAGCAGATGATGCTGTGTTCGCCATGTGCCCTTCCAGATAAGAGAGGAACCCTATGTTCACCATGTGCCTTCTCACTTGAGCAAGAAACCCTGAACTTCATTGGTCTTCTTGAACCAAAGTATCTTTCCCTGGGTGCCTTAAATTGGACATTTCTATAGACTTGTTTTAATTGGGACATTTTCTCGGCCTTGGAACTGTAAACTAGCAACTCATTAAATTCCCCTTTTTGAAAGCCATTCCGTTTCTGATATGTTGCATTCTGGCAGCTAGCAAACTAAAACACCTCCTATCTGAGGAGACAATTAAGGAAAAAAGTCCATTCAAAATAGCAACAAAAAGAATCAGGTATTAAGAATAAGCCTAAGCAGGGAGATCAAGGACTCATAAAACTACAAAACAAGAAACTATAAAATGTTTCTAAAAATGATAAAAATTGACTTAAATTGATGGAAAGACATTCCATCCTCATGGATAAAAAGGTTGAATGTCATTAAGATGTCAATTCTACCCAAATATATCTACAGATTCGATGTAATACCAATCAAAATTCTAACAAGTCTACTATGAAGACTTGGAAAAGCTAGTTATCAAATTCA
This sequence comes from Myrmecophaga tridactyla, assembly GCA_004026745.1. NCBI lineage: Eukaryota > Metazoa > Chordata > Mammalia > Pilosa > Myrmecophagidae > Myrmecophaga > Myrmecophaga tridactyla. Next base: position 39,979 of record PVIY010016589.1, read on the forward strand.
TTTGGAAGGGAAAGTGACCCTGAATAGCTAAAGATATCCTGAAAAAAGAAGAGCAAAGTGGGAGGACTAAAATTCCTGATTTTAAAGCCTACTATAAAGCCACAGTTGTCAAAAGAGCATAGTACTGGCAGAAAGATAGAAGTATCAACCAATGGAATTGAAAGAGTAGAAATAGACCACCAAATCTATGGACAATTGATCTTCAAAGGTCCTTAAATCCACTGAACTGGGATAGAATAGTCTTTTCAGTAATGGACATGGGAGAATTGAATATCAATAGCCAAAAGAATGAAAGAGGACCCCTACCTTATACTCTATACAAAAATTAATACAGAATGGATTAAAAACCTAGATGTAAGAGCTAGTACCATAAAATTCTAGAAGTAAATGTAGGGAAACATCCTTAAGAGCTAGTAAATAAGGTAGTTTCTTAAATTTTACACCTAAAGAACAAGCAGTAAAAGAAAAAAATAGACAAATGGGAACTCCGGGCTTTGCCAAAAAAGGTGAAGAGGCAGCTAACTCAATAGGAGAAAATATTTGCAAACCACATTGAATAAAGGCTGGTTATACTCTGTACATAAGGAAAATATACAGCTCAACAACAAAAGAACAACAACCCAATTGTAAAATGGTCAGAGGATATGAATAGATATTTTCCAAAGAGCAAATACTATTGGCTAAAAAGCACATGAAGAGACGCTCATTTTTATTAGCTATACAGGAAATGCAGATCAAGACTACAATGACATATCACCTCACAGCTATAAGAATGACTGCCATTAAACAAATAGAAAACTACAAATGTTAGAAAGAATGTGGATAAATTGGAACACTATTCACATGTATAATGGTGCAGCCACCGTGGAAAACTGTTTGGTGAGTCCTCAGAAAACTAAATATTGAGTTGTCCTATGACCTGGCAATCCCAGTATCTGGTATATACCCAAAAGAGCTGAAAGCAGTGACACGAATCAACATTTGCACACTGATATTCATAGAGACACTGTTCACAATTGCCAAACCATGGGAACAATCCAAATGCCCATGAAAAGACAAGTGGATAAACAAAATGTGGTATATACACACTATGGAATATTGTGCAGCAGCAAGATGAAATGAGGTCCCAAAGCATACAACTGTATGGATGACCCTTAGGAACATAATGCTGAGTGGAATAAGTCAGACACAAACAGACAGATACTGTAGGATTTCACTAGTAGGACTCTGGCAAAGGTAATCTCAGAGGTTACACCATAGGATATAGCAGACCTAGAGGCACACAGAAGCTAGAAATGGGGGAAAGGTGACCCAATGACCAGCATCGCATTGTAAAATCTCTAATAAAAGTGAGGCTGCATGACTAAATGGCACAGTTGTGTCTAGCACCAGGTGTATCCAAGCCTCTCTGGCTCCCAACACACATCCAATACACCACAAACTTCAGGACAGGGTCAGGAGGGAGAAGAGAGCTAACTGGCAGGAAGCATAAGGAGGAACCCCTTGGCGTGCTGGTGACTTGTTTCTTGATTTGGGTGCTGGTTACACAAGTGTGTTCATCTGTAAAAATTCAATGAGCCGTACACTTTTGTGCACTTACCTTTATTATATTTCGATAAAATTCTAAAACTAAAAGAAAAAAGCTGTGCTATGACCATATTTTCCTATTCAACTCAAAAACCCAAGTAATTAGCAAGGAGCTTGTTTAATAACATTCAATTAGCCTTTTTGACAACACTTGTGAGCTACTATACTAGGTAAAGGAAAAATTGAGATTCAATAACCTGCACAAAGCAGACGATATATATCTCATGCAAAACTCAGGATTGTAATTTTCCTTACAGAAATTACAAGGGAATTAGAAATATATATCAGAAGGTCAAGTAGAGTCCAATAAAATGCCCAAGAACTATATGCCTGTCTTACTAGTAAGGGAAGAGGACTTTTAAAAATATATTTTATACAGATGATAAAGGTTTCTAATATCAACTCATATCTGCCTCACTGGTCTACCCACTGATAGTTATAAGTTCCAATGGGCTTGAAAAAACAACTCTCAAATGCGCTAACTGCTGATCTCAGTGATCTATTCTACAAACCCTTCACCTCTCATGGGATTAGGGATTGAATATTCAAATCATTACCCCACCCCACCCCTGTCCTGTGGATATGCACCCATATCCTATGGATATGATCTTCAGAGATTTTATTAAGATGAGGCCAAACTCAATCACAGTGTGTCTTAATCCAATAAGATTGGAGTCCTTGAAAGCAGAGAAAATTTGGATACAGTGGGAGTGAGCAGGAGATTGAAGGAGTCAAGTGACTAAGGAGGAAGAGGTTGAGTTATGGATTACTGGCAAGCTACTTCCAGAATACTATAGACTTCAGAGAAAGCATCTTCCTGGTGACACCTTGATTTTGGACTTCTAGCACCCAAAACTGTGAGAAAATAAATTCCTATTGTTTAAGCTAACTAAGTCTGCAGTGCTTTGCTACAGCAGCACTGGCAAACTAAGACAGCACTGTATTTGCATCTTAAGACAGGGTAGTAGGGGTAATATAGCAGTAAATAAAACAAAGTACGATGTAGAGGTTTTCACTTTCAATTATAATGAGTTTATTCTACTGGTCTTCAAGACTTATGCTTAATTATAGACAACATGATGAATCATAAGCATTTATAATGTATTTCATCACACTTTTTACTTAAATGAGCAGGCACCGGAAATCAAACCCAGGTCTCCAGCATTCATCACACTTTTTAATGGCCAATTTGGTACCGATGTGCCCTCTAATATTTGGATAGTCACATTAAATTAAGGGGCTCCAAACATCTAGGTAATTTAAATCTCTAATAGTAATTTCTAAACAAAAGGTAGTCTGAACCTTTGTAATCATTATCTTATATGTTTGGGTTTGAATAAAACGAAATGCAAGGCATTTTCTATACACTGGAGAGGTTTGGGCATGAAGTATTCAGCTGAGTGCTTGACTGATGCTTTATTGAAGCGATCATTGTGAAAACACAATTTTGCCTTTAGATGGTCATTTGTTGGGCCTCCCTCAAATCAAAACCACTTTGCTTTTAATAGAGCTCTGAACTAATAGAGTTTCTACAGGTTTCTTTGAAAGCTCCCTATTACTTATCTCTGTAAATAATAACAGTATTTATAACAGGTTTCTCTGAGCTGTTACCTCATTTTCCTGTCTAATAATGTGACATCTGACATATTTATTTGAAAGGGAAAATGACCGAGAATTAATCCATTGTACAATCACCAAGTCTTGAACTTCGCAAATAAATGACATTGTGTAACAACTTCCTAATATCTTCTCTTCCTGTCGTACCTCTTTTGAGCACAGACAACAAACCTTAGCCCTAAAATATCCCTCATATATATTTATTCATAACTTCCACTAAAGGCAGTTTCCATTTTACTATGTTACATTAAAGGTGTGCATTACAATTTGAGGAAAATGAAAATAGAAGATTTGAGCTTTGGCAGATAAAGTTTTAAAAATGAGAACCTAAGTTCCTCTGTTGAAAGATAGAATAATTACAGCAACATTTATAGCTACAACACAGTATAATTGATGCTGCTAGGCCCTATAAATCAAACACAAATAATCACCTATAATGTAGAACATGAATGTTTGAAAAACTTAATAAACACCTCTTTTTACAGAAAATAGGTCTTTTCAGTCATGTGATTGCACAAATTCAAGCTTGATTCTATTTAACGTGACGAAAACAATTCTGTGCTTCAATTCCTTCTTAAACACATCATTAGCATAAAAAGTGGTATTTAAACAGCAGTCCTAATATTTGCATTTAATAACTTGTGCACATTAACAACCTCTTACAAAGGAGTCTGTGCAAGTAGTATTGCAATTTACATTTTTTTTCCCTGATGCTCTACTTCACCTGTAATCCTAATAAACCTTGAGCCTATGTGACCCAGTCGATTCATGAAGCCATCTTCACAGAAGTACAGTCAAACCACCAAATAGTAATCTGGAAGGAAGTTGAATCTTTAATTGTCTCTTTCAGATAACTTTAAAGGAAATCTAATCCATAATTCATACCTGTCAGATCTAAAGCAAACAAACCTCAAAACTTACTCTCTCACAGATAGAGGTATTTTAGAGGTCTTCCTACCAGCCTGTCTCAAATTGCTTCCTCCACCACCACTCTAATACCCAGTACATAGATTATTTTGGTCCTTTTAGCTAATTTCTCATCCTTTTCTTCAGCTTTTTTGGATCTGAATCTCATTACCCATTTTTTTTTAATTTTACATCATACGGGATCTGAGACTGGGCTAGCAATATCTTTCCTTCAGGGGACAGGTGATGAGAGAATGGGTTAGAGAAAAATATAGAGTTCTCATATTTCACTTATTTCTCTTTGCATCTCTGCTTACTCACTCACCACCCCCCACCCTGTGGAAAAGAGCAGCAAGTCTAAGAATAACATAGTTAATAGCAATAAATCCACACAGTGGACACCATACAATTTGCCTTGATTTTTATCTATCATAGGTGTATTTTTACTAATTGTTAATCAGCCACTCATTATTTTGAAAAAGCACATAATAAATAAATATGCTCAACAAAATCTTGAAATCATATGCTCTTATCATCTACATTTACTTTCTTCAGGTTTCCCTGTCAAATAAGAACTAATAAGGAATTTCTTTAGTATTCATTTATATGAAAAATCTATATTCCAGTTATATAAATTCATACAGCAATTACAATTATGTGAATGAAAATAATAAATATGTAAAAAGGTTAAATAAGTGCATCAAAGGAAAGTGTGAACCTACTTTAAAATCACATGCTAGAGAATATTTTGAGGGAAAAATAGAGAGTGGATTAAAATTACAGTTGATAATGAAAATTGATGACCCTGAAATAAAGTAGAAAAATGAATATTTATAAAGTAACTACAAATAATTAATTTTATTTAAAAATACATCAAGAAGCTCTTATAGCATTATTTAGTCTTGTAATTAGTGGAGGTGAATGTATTACTGCTTCCAAAGTAAACTTCTACTCCATGAAATATATCTCTGATACCATGCATTATGAATTATTGCAAATTTCTTAGTTTCTGTGTTATTCTTTTCCTTCTATATTAAATATTTTCAAGAAGAATTAACCAATCAGTCTTTTCCCATGAGAAGAACTAATCACTTCACTAGTTTATCTAATTTCTCATGAAATCTGTAATAGGGTAGAAAAAATAAAATTCTGCCTTTTACAGGATATGCATTGGGTAATACTCTGGAGTAAACTTAATAATTTAAAATATTTAAATGTGAATATATAATTTAATAAAAGTTTGGATCCTCAACTTAAAGAAAATGCAAATAGAATATGCAAAATGCAGCTCAATTACACATCTCATGATGTTATATACATGGAAGGTTTTCAACAAAATTTTCTAAATTAGTAAGTGAGTGGAAAATGGACTACTGAACAAATTCACTTCCAAACAGATACGATTTAGTTATTTATATCAACCACATCTCCTCAAGGCAAATATTATTATTATAGTTTTCTCATTTTCCAACTGAGGATAACAATTCATATTGTTATTTACATTAGTTTTGTAAATATTTCTGACTTATATCATTCTAATCCCAATATTTAAAAGGATTTCTTTGTCAGCATATAAGTAAAACAAGTTCTAGCTTCCTCAAGGATTTTTATTAACTCCATCTGTAACTTAAAAGAAAATCCCAACTTTTAGAGCAACTAATTCCTAACCAATAGCCTGTACTTCTGAAAGACCAAGGCATATTTGTGAAGAGTCCAAGAATGCCCATGAAAATAAGGTTGCACTTCCTGATTTAAGTTTTGTGTTTAACGTTTATAGAAAGAGAGATAGCACTTAAGTATCTTGTGGTGATTCAAGGGATCAATTATTTAATTAAATGAATTAATACATATATGAAACTTAGAATACTACCTGGCATATAGTAAACATCCAAAAATGCTAGTGTTATTTTACATTGCTATCTAAAGCATCTTAAGAATATTGCAAAGGAAATGCTAAATATTGAACATACAGATGATATCTTAAATGTTGAAGGAATTTTATAGGAAACTTTCATTTTAGAAATGTAATAATTTTTTCCTAATCTATCTATGAAATTATTAAATGAAGAAAATTCAAAACATTAAAACTAAACCATATCTGTCACCATGTAATACAGTGAAAATGTTATGAATATAATATATTTATTTCTGTCCTGGTCATTTTCTGTCTGAGACATTGACATTCTAGATGAGAAACTTAGTAAATTGTGTTTTTAGTAAATTGCTAGTTGGAAAAGTTGGGAAAAAGTTATTGTGATTAAAATTTATAATACAGCTGTTCAATCTAAATGGCCAGAAACCTCAGTTGTTAAAAAAAAAAAAGATTTGCACAAATTCCTAACATTAGTAAACCTTATATAGGGAGAGAAGACTGAAATTTGGAGGAATGCTATTTGTGTCATAAAATCCAGTATTACCTTAATTTTCATTACTTTTTCAGACAGCTTTTTTTCCATGTGTACTTAAAAAGAATGATACTTGGGTGCAGGATAAATCCAGTGTCTCAAGTCTTTTTGTGACTTGCTGGGACAATTTGGTCACACATAACTCAGGGTCATGTGTTGGATCTTGGTGCTTCCAATCAAATGATTTCATTTGATCAGACAATTATTAGCAACCAGATCTACAAAACCACCTATTCTGTAAATATCATAAGTCTTAGTTATGCAAATATCATCTTAGTTATGCTATTTTTAGTGTTCTCTAAACAACTTGTCATATTTGTTTCGCCTGAAGCAAATATGACAATATGCTTTGGAAGGATTCAACTAACCCTATTTCATGGTGCGGTAGCTAAGTTAGGGTGCCTTCCCTAGGGAAGTGGGCTATTGTGTTGCCTAGAATTTCATAGCCTGCTCTTTCACGAGGGGTGTAGTGTATCTACAATATTCTAGCCTATTCATGGATGTCAAATGCTACTAATTTCATCAATGAGGACCTACTTCTAACATCTATGATGCTAATTAAGAAGGCTTTACTGTCACCAATGAAAACTCATTCCTGGCACTCATTATGATAATCAGCATAGCCTCTGGTGTTGATGAGAGTCAAAGATAGCTGAAGCACTTTTGGTAGGCACTTCTGGAGTGTGGTTTTTAGATTAAATGTTTTCCAGCCCACACTGGGCTATGAATTTCTGATAGGACCTGGGTCTTGGGGGTATATATCAAAATGAACACATTGAACTGTGTATGTTGAAGTAATTTAAGATAAATCACAGACATCAAAGTAATTTTACAGTTCAAATCATCTATGTTCCTTTTAACTTGGGATCTGATTGATTTACCCTTTTTTGATATGCTTGTGGATTTGAACAGGTCCCTTTCTAATTTTATCAGTATTTGTGTTATATATATTTCAAAGTTACTTGAGTAGGTGTATACAAATTCATATTTCTACATAATTGTGGTGGATTGTTACTTTTAGTGATTTGTAATAGTTCTCATTAATCTAATTAATAATCTATTAATTTTGCAATACTAGCATTGCTTGGGCCTGTATTTGTTATCCTTAAACAACCTGTGTCATTTTCTTTAAATGCATTTCCTGTAAATATATATTTACACAGCATACAATCTTTTACATTGTCTGTTTAGTCAGGTTCATTACATGTTCATGATTACTGATATATAAAAAATTATTTCCATGCTCATAATTTTGGATTTTGTTTACATTGTTTTTTCTTTGCTTCTTTCCTTCTATCCTACCACTTTTATTTCCTTTTAGTGAACTGATAATACTTTCCTCATTTCTCCTTGTTTTCTTTCTGCTAATATGAAAGTTATAGATTGTATTCCTATTCCTTTAGTGGCTCCCCTTAAATTTTTAGCCATAATAACTTTATGATGTTATTTCTCTAACCAATATTAATTTTTATGTTTTAATGCCATTATCTACACACCTCAACAATTTAATATAGATTACGGTTTCTCAGTATTGGCACCACTGATATTTGGGCCAGATAATTCTTAGTTGTGTGTCCTGTGCGTTTCAGAATGTTCCCAGCTTCCCTGGTCTAGGCTGTGACAGCCAAATGTGAGTCCCAACACTGCCAAATGTCCCTGGGAAGTCAAATTCACCTCTGTTTGAAAAGCACCGATGTAGAGGAGAAATAGCTCTGATAAAGCTCCTACTTTGCTAATTTGAATGGCAGGGGGTAAAAAAAGAAAGATAAAATTTGCAAGCTGATATATACCTAACCATCTTGTACAATTAGTCTCTTAATTAACAGCTACAGAAATTAAAAGCCAACCATATATCTAAGTCTGTAGAATTAAAGTTCTTGCAAAGTTGTTTGATTATTGCTTGTTTTCATATCTTCATGAAACTTCCGTTATAGAAAAAGCCAAATAAAAGTTTTTTTAAAAAAAGCTTTTTACCTTGAATTTCCTTCCATACATGTATCTGTGTGTCTACAAAGCCTTAGACAGCCACTGGGGCCAAGCCAGGATTCCCGTAGTGAAACAATTGACTTGGCATCGCATTGACAACATATAAACAACAGTTTGTCAACAGGCTTCGCATTAGTGACAGAACATTTTTTGGCAAAACAGAGGCATCCTTCTGGGCACCATGGCAAAAACAGCTACTAGCTTTCATTCAGGACTCCTGGGCATGAAGAACCAAATTAATTAAAAGATTCTAATTGTGACACTTGTTTAAAAAAGATTTTCAAAGAAAAAAAATACGGTAGAGCAGAGTTTCTGGTGAATAAAAATTTGCCTCTAGCAGTTTATTCATATTTTCTATAGACCTATAAGTTCTGGGTAACTGTTAAAGGTTTTGAGTTTTATTTTGTATTATCTTATTTTGATTTTTTATTTTAACTTAAAACTAACATTTAAAAAAGGTTATTTAATAGCCATATATGGGGAATGTAAATATCTTGCCAAAACAATGATCAAAATATCGCATTTTATTCTGTAGCTCATAGAAAAAGTACATGAGAAATAAAGTGAAAACAAAACTATACATTTATAAATAAATAATTACTTTGAAATAAGATATAAATAATGTTTTGTAGATTTCAAAGAATAGAATGTGCTGAGAATTATGGGAACTTAAAAATGATCAAAGCAAAACTGATTCTCCCAAATGTTTAAAGAACAGAAAAATTTTAAATTGAATAAACAAACACTATTTTGAATAAATAAACACTGTTTCAGGATTTTATAAATGTGAAAGCAGTTACCCAGTTAGGAATAAAAGGTCCTGTACATATGTCGGTGGCTTGAAATTGCTCAAGAGAGATAGGAGATGGATCTGCTTAGCTTTCTTATGCTCAGTTAAGATAAGCATTTGAAAAAGAATTTTGAAAATATTTACTACAGATACATATTTGTGCTCCTTTAGCCTAAAGGTAAAAATGTATTGGAAATTGATAAGGTTAGTTAGAAAGACCATAATGTTGGTGAAAGTGAAACTGCTAGACCTAAAACTCTGTAAATACTATTCAAAATCTATTTTAATACTCATTTCCAGATTTTTAAAACAAGTCATTTTACCACAACCACAATCATATCTAAAACCGTGTTTTTGACTCTGATACATTAATCATTTTTCTAAAGAAGTTCATAATGTTAATGGCATCTTTGACCTGTGAACATACAGCTTAAGTCCCTTATGGTGATCTTCAATGATTAGATCATTTTCAACCGCACCTACTCTAAGCCACCAATGTGTTAGATACAAGCTATAAAGGTAAGTAAGATGCACGTCCTGCTCTCTAGTAATGCATGGTCTGATGGAGATCAATAAATAAACCTGTATATAATTATATTACAAAAGAGTTCCTGGATGTATAAGTGGAAGGGTTGGCTAATGGTGGTAGGTGAGTGGGTGGGAGAAGCATCAAAGCCAGGTTGTTGCATTATTAAGGTCAGAGGAAAAACAAGGTATTCTCTACAAGGTCTTGCTAGTCCAGAGTAGAAGGAGATAGGTTAGAAAAAATGAGCAGGGGCTTGGACATGATGATGGGGAGTTTGGGCTTTATTTCAAAGTTCTTGAGGGGCTTTGGAAGGATTTGGAGAAGAGAAATGATATGGACAGTATTGCATGATAGACAGCTCACTCTGGCAGCAGGGTGGATGGGACTGTATGAAGAGAAGGCATCCTGGAACAGAGAATGGTTAGCAAGCTTTTTGTCTTACAGTACAAGGAAGAGTAACTACAGAGAAAGTAAGAGAACTGAGAAATACTTAGAAGGGAAAATTGGGTAGAACTTAATTAACCTTGTAGAATATAATACAACAATTTAATTTAGCACATTTAGGGAATAAAAATAACAAGTCTAGTTTTGCACATTCAACATTTAACTAATATTTATTGGGTGTCGACTATATGCTAGGCACAGTTTAGAAGCTAAAGGTATGATAGTGAACAAAACAGACAAAAAAGTACCTGCACCCATGCAGCTTAAATCTATTGGAATACTGGAAAATTCAGACAATCAAGCTAAATATATAAAATATAAAGCATGTAAACCAATGATAACTAACAATAATAAGAAAAAAAAGAAGGTAAAAAACAAAACAGGATTCTGAGAGTTGAAATTTTAGATAATGTGGGCAAGAAAAAACTTCCCTGAAAACCTAACTTTTGCATAATGACATGAAGGAAATTATGGATATCGACCTGGAGTGGGAAACAATACTTGCCAAAAGAACGAAAGTTATAGAAAATAAATTTTAACTTGTCATTGAAAAAAAAATGTAAGAATAATAAACAATTGCTTTGATAAAATGCAACAGCTTTGAATAACTGAGGAGTATCTATTTTTAAGTATATGTTTTCCCATAATTAATTTCCCATTCACTTACACGTTTCGAAAAATTGTATTGAAAACCTGCTATGCATATAATATTGCTGGAGAGGTCACAGACACAGTAAGTCACTAAACTGCCATCTCCTTGCTCTTGCTTACCTCCCATTCCACAGTGGAGGAGTGGGTGGCATTAGGTCCAATGGAACTGCCTGATCGTACCTTGATCCCCAAATAAGAACAAGCAGTTCCAGATGGCTATCAGGGCAGGAACTCTCAGAGGCAGGACTATTTCCCTCTGGGGTATATAAATACCCAGACCTCAGGCAACACAGGCATCCCTCCTCTCCAACATGCAAAGCAGGGTATTGAGAGTTGCTATCCATGAACACTGACATAAGCATTTGGGGTTCTCTGGTGACTAGCCATGATGGGATTTCTTCCCCAGCTCTTTTGGACACTTTGTGCTATGTAAATAATAAAACAGC
>PVIY010016590.1:0-51350 GCA_004026745.1 Myrmecophaga tridactyla
TGATTTAGCTTTTCCCAAATTCCTTTTTATAAGGAATAATTATTAATTGCTCTTAAAATGGGAATCATTGTCACTTTGAATTTGTAAAGGGGATTTACAATTATATTTAAGGTTTTACAAGTATTTATTTTGGTGACACATTGGTATACACAGGCAACAAGCACTTCAGAGTAGGTATAATTAATTTGCCATATTTGAGGAGGGTTTTTTTTTTGCCAATTCCCCTGTTATTATATCCAATATTATTTGGGAAGCATATTTTTGTTACAAATTTCACACTGATTTTTAATTTGAATTGAAATAAAAATGTAAGTTAATCCCTTTAGCTTGTGCCCACTTGTACATGGTATTCACCTAATAGTATCCACCTAACTAGCATAGTGAATGCATATGAATTCTATATGAATAGCATAATATTCACCTAAATGTTCAGGCTGCTGATGCATTCATTGTGCAAGAGCAGAGTCTTCTTCAGGATAGTATTCACAGAAACCTTTGCCAAGACATCTGCAGTAGCATTAGACTCACATTCAGGTGAATTTAGGATCAAGCAGACATTCATATAAAAAACAGGTACATTAGCACATTGAACAATTTCCCATATTTCTTTTTCCATAATGTTTTTTTCAGAATTCCCTTCCATGTATTTCTTAATCATTTTATTTCCAGATAGGTATTCAAATAGTTAATTTATTAGCCACTGTTTATGAATCAGTAATCTTTTTTAAGCAGTGTGGTGATTTATTTTTCTTACACAGCCAAGGATGTCATAAATTAACATAAGAAGTTATTTTGATGAAACACAGTCTCTCTGCTTTTTACACTGATTATTTAGAAAAGACTTTGTAGTTTTTACTAGAACTTGGCAACCATCCAAGAAAATTTTGTCACTTTAACACTGAGAAAAGTAAACTTTAGTCTACCATCACTATATTATTTGATATTAAATTTAAAAAATAATTTACAGAAAGACCCATTAAATCTTTCTTGACTTTGACCATAATTTCCATTTCCACAAACCTTTAGCAACTTATTGTACCTGTTTAGGTTTTGTTTTACACTTTTCTCATACTGTAACAGCCATGCAATTTATCTTAAGACAAAACTACTCTCTTTTTCCTATTAATAAAAACGTGTCTTTTAGATTCTTCATACTTAAGTGATTACTTCAAGAAAACATTTCACCACATACAATTGCCATTAAAATTAAACTTGTCAGAATAATGACAAACACTTAAAATATTTTAGTTAATGCATATTTGAGACAATATACAATTTTTAACAAGAATCTTCACTTTTTAAAAGTTTTTTATTATATTTCTTTTATAAAACATCTAATTAAAATACGCTATTGAATTTAAAGTTTGAATCTTAGGCTGTTTTTACTGATGTCCAATTTATGTAATGGAAAGTGAAAGATTTTTAAACTTAAAAGTAAAGAAAAAGTGTAAGGATAAAATTTACAAGCAAGGCATTTCTCAATATTAAATAGCTTATCCAATTTAAAAATATGGAATGTAAACCAAAGGGGAGCCACAAATTTGGGGTCAACAGGTATCTCTGGGCAGAAGGGGAGGGGGTTAGGGAGGAGGTGGAGGCAAGTTAACCTCTCCAAAATTAATTAACCTAGGGGCTGAGGGCAAATTAATTTTAATATTAGAATCCTCAGAAGATTTAATAGGATGAACTTTATAAATACCTTTTCCTCTTTCTCCTCCTCCTCCTCAGTCTGCAAAGATTCCAGAACAGATTTAATAATAGTCCAGGTTGGCCAGATAGTGACAGGGAGTGGGACCCCTTGCACATGTAGCTTTTTTACCCACTCATTCCCAATTTCCTAATTCTAAACTTCCCAATGTTGGAAACCAGGAACAGTGTTTTTCTATAACTTGCAAAAAGCCCATAAGGTAGAGTTCACTGGCCCTAACTTCTCCTGCTTGGAGGAGTTGTTTCAGATGACAGACACAGGGGTGATATTTAGTAGTGCTATCGCTATTCCCCATGACTGCCCTGCTTACTTTACCTGAGAGTGTCCATACCTTTAATTTCTGTTTCCTGGACTCAAGAAGCTTCTAAATCCACTCAGGGATTCATGATGGGACAATTTCAATTCTCACTCTGGTGAATCTACTCTTTCAAGCCCTATATTGGGTGCCACTTGCTGAGGCCAGCTCAGCATGGGGGGCTGAGGAAGGCATCATGAATCTGAAAAATAAAGACACACATAGAAGAATCATTTAAGATGAAAGCAGGGGACTCATGTCTCAGTTCCTCATCATATTTATTGAGATGCTTCAAAACAGAAAGTATCTTTCAAGGTTGTTAGTAAGTTGTTTTTTGCCTGAACTGCCACATCAACATTAATCTCAGGCATACCATACAAGGTTCAAATGTTTCCTTCTGCAAACAATCATGTCCTTGCAAGGACAGTGTTCCACCCTGGCAAGGCCTGGTATTCTGAGATTCGCACCTTTATCTGCGTTATGGAAACCTTCTTACCTTTGGCCATTTTCCCACAATAATATTTTGCAAAACCCACATTTTCATGCATTTTGCATTGAACACTACAATATTTCTAATTTCTAGGAGTGTGCAACAGTGGATGAATGGTCTTTTTGAGGTATTGCAAGGAAAATATGATGGTGTTTCTCCATTCAAGTTTGGGCATGACAACTAATTCATAGACACAGAAGATATAACATTGTATTTAGTCATAAAAATACTAGTGTGATTTGTTTTATTATTTTAATGTATTGGCTTTTGTTATATTAAAAGAAACATTAGAGAAGAAACTAAAAATCAGTACTGAGATGAATAAAGATCTTATAATTATATTAATGGCCAAAATCTATTTTCCTCTATATGAAACCAGGTGATATGCATTTGTGTGACTCTATTATTAATTAATGATAATTAAATCAATTTCACCTTGATTTGGAAAAGCATGCAAGAAATGCTGTTTATACTACAAAATTTCAGGAGAGAACATGATGGTATGAATGTGGAATTATAAAATAATATATACTTGATAGAGTTTCAAAATAAAATTCTCAATTCATCAAAAATTCAGTGATACTGAAGAAAGCTTATTTGGAGATTAAAAAGCCACATCAATCTATTTCACATTAGGATGTCCTTTCTCAATGCTACCTGAGTAGGGTCTGCTTACTCCTTGCCAGATCACCATGAGGAAGTTTTTCTTCCAGCATCGAAATAAAATTTTCACAATCATTAAGTGTACTTTCAATTATTATAAGTAATAGTTGAAGAAAGGATAATTCACAAAACTTTTATGACTAATCATTTATGCTAAAGCATTTTTGTTGGGATTTTGCAACATAACACCTATAATAGAAAATAGTTTTGACAGAAGATCAATAATATGAAACAGAAAGGAAACATGACTCATTTGTCTTACATCTGAAAAATTATAACCATATACCTGATTATTAACCAATTTCATTTTCTCAAAAAATTCTACTCTTTTTTAACTCTCAAATTTTTTCATCTGTTTTGAAGCTCTTTTTAGGAATTTTATGCTTTTCTTAAAAATTGGGCTCTATTGTTATTTTATACTGTCCACATCCCTAGAATATTGAAGTATACTATTTCTAATAGTACTACTTTGCACAGTTTTAATTATGTGCTTATATCTACAAGTGTATATTTTACATCCTTTTACTATTCAACTATTCCTTTTCAAAATTCTGTCTTATTTATTAGAAAAGTAGGTTTACAGAACAATCATGCATAAAATATAGGATTCCCAATCACAGACCATGCCTTGCCTTGTGGAACCATTGTTACAAGAGATGATAACATGAATTATTATTGAACTTTAAAACCCAAAGCTTATCTTAGAGTTCACAATCTGTGTATTTCAGTTCCATGGATTTTTCAAAAAAACTTTTTTAATTTGTTACCAAATTTAAACTCTATCATTTCCCCTTTTAATCACATTCAGATATGTATTTCTGTGCTGTTAATTACATTCTTAATATTATGCTACCATCACTGCCATCCACAACCAAAATATTTACATCATTTCAGAGAAACCCTGTACATTTTGAGCCTTAATTTCCCATTCCCTACCCCATGGATCTCCTGGTTACCTATATTCTAGACTCTGAATTTGCTTCTTCAATTGTCTCAAATCAGTGATATCGTACGATATTTGTCCTTGTTCATCTGACTTATTTCATTCAACATTTCACTTGACTTTAGGTCTTCAAGGTGATTTCAAGTTGCTGCAAGACTTCATTCTTCCTTATGGCTCAATAAAATTCTAATGTAATATATGTATTTATCACATTTTATCTATCCATTCATTGGTTGAGAGACACTTGGGTTGCTTCCATCTTTTAGCAATTATGAATAGTGTTGCTCTGAGCATCAATTTGAAAATATCTGTTCTAATCCCTGCTTTCAGTTATTTTGGAAATATGCTGATAGTGAGCATATACTCTCACTAAGTATATATTTATGCTTAGTTTCTGAAGAACCCTTACTGGACAAAGGCAAGGAATTCTTTTGCTCAATGCACTAGAATGACTAATTTCTAAGATATCAGAGTTACAAAGTGACAAAAAGTTTATTACTAGGCACATAGCAAGAGATTAGATGCCATAGTAGCCCAAAAATCTATCTCCTTTAACTGCAACAATTCTGGTAGTTTTATTAGAGGAAAAGAAAGGTAGGTTTAGAATAATGATTGGCCCCCAGTAAAGTAATTAGAGGTGATATAATTGTTGAGCATGAATGGATTGATTACATGCTTAGTCACAGAAGGTACATAAGGAAACTGTGATCTTAATATGACTATGGGTGCAATTTTTAGTATTATAAAGGAGTATGGGGGAATTGTAGGTTAATGTCTAAGCTACTGTGCATGTCAGGTAGGTCCACATTGGTTAGAACTAGTTTTGGTTATCAAGATAACTTTGGACATGGGGTGGGTTATTCCTGCACTGACACAAGCCCCTTCATTGATAAACATTAAGGGAAGTCTTTAGCGATAACAAGACTCTAAAGTTGAAAAACTGAATATTTGGGTAAAATAAACATTAGTCATCAAGTTTTTATAATCATGGGGCAAAAGATAAGGGCTATACAATGATTATCAGAGATCATGGCAGCTAGATTACAATCTAGAGATTTCAGGTATTTCCCCTTGTCTACTTGAGTATGCCAGAAACCAAAAATGAATACCTATATAATTATTCAGCAATCAAAATCATCCCTTAAATCCTAACTTTTCAGTTAGAATTCTTCTTTCTCATTTGATAATTATCTCTCAATATTTCAGGGTATTTGGACTATGACTTTTCTAACTGCTTCTGGCCTGTAAGGGACATTGTCATTAAGAGACAGGGATGAAACGATGAAACTAGTTTTTCTTGGAGGGTCCAATACTCCTGGGTTTCAGAGCTTCTCTTGCATTGGAACGATCTGGAAGTTTTAAGCCTCTCAAAAGCCAAACTTAATAAGTAAAATTTTACAGAGCTCAGAATATCTTTCAGTGTTTCCAGGAATATTGCTGATTGGGGTCTGCCATATTGTGGCACTTTACGATATCTGGCTAAAGTATGCATAAAAGTAACCTCCAGAATGACTACTCAACTCAATTTGAACTCTAGTAGCCATTGAAATTCTATTCCTATTCTCCCTTTTGGGGGAAGAGCCTATTTATGTTGATAGTGTTAATCAGTGAGATGCATGGTTTTAAGCAACTACTTCAATCATATTCATCTTCAATACAGAACTATTACTTATAATCTCAAAAATGAGATTATCCATTTCCATAAATTTAAGTTCAACTTTGCTAACAAACTTGTATATAATAGGCATATACTCACTCTTCTCAAGCTTCTGTCTAGCTCTGTGTGCCATATATTCTATACTTTAAGGTTCTAAGTTTACATTTGCCAGGCAGTTCATATTAGTGAAGTTATACAATATCTGTCATTTTATGTCTGGCTTATTTCACTCAGCATTATGTTTTCAAGGTTCACACGTTATATGCTTCAAGGCTGTTGTTGCTGCATAATATTCATCATATGTTTATACTACATTTTGTTTAGCCACTTGCCTGTTGATGAGCACTTGGATTGTTTTCATCATTTGGAAATTTGATTAATGCTGTTGCCAATATTGGTGGTAATGATGCCCTTCTCATTTCAGATTTTATTTATTTCCATATTTTCTCTTTTTATCTTTCTCATTCAAGTTCAGTGTTTGTCATTCTTGTTGCTCTTCCCAAGAACCAACTTTTGGTTTTATTATCTTTATTGTTTTCATTTCCTAATTCCTCTATTTCTGCTTTAATCTTTGTTATTTATTTTATTCTACTTGATTTAGGGTTAGTGTGCTGATCTTTCTTTAATTCCTTAAGTTGCTCATTTAGGTCTTTGATTTTAAGAGTTTCTTACTTTTTAATGTGGGCATTAGGGCAATGAATATCCCTCTCAGAATTGCCTTTCCTGTATCCCATAGGCTTGGGTATGTTATGCTTTTTGGTTTCACTAGTCTCCAGTGTTTAGTGATTTATCTTGCAATTTCTTCATTGACCTACAGTTTATTTAAAAGTGTGTTGTTTAGCCTCCATATACTTGTGGAAGTTCTGTTTTTTTCAGTTATTATTGATTTCCAGCTTGATTCAATTATGATCAGAGAAAGTGCTTTGAATAATTTCAATCATTTATAAAATTGATAAGGCCTGTTTTGTGTCTCAGCATCTGATATATTCTGGAGAGCATCCCATGAGCAATTGAGATGAATTTATATCCTTGTGGTTTGGGGGTGCAACTATATATATGTATATATATAAATTCATTTATTCTACTGTTTATTTTCTATATTTCCTTATGAATCCTAAGTCTGGTTATTCTTTCTATAGAAGAGAGTTAGTGTGTTGAACTCTCTCACTATTATTGTGAGAAAATCTATTACTTTCTAGATTTTTACTTCAGGTACTTTGGAGTTCCTTAATAGGGTGCATAAACATTTCTGATTGTTATTTCTTCTTGGTGAATTTCCCTTTGTATTAGTCTATAAATATCCTTCTTTTTCTCTTATGAAAACCAATTTTGTCTGATATTAGTAAAGCTATACCAGATTTTTTTTTGGTTATGTCCTGCATAGGTTATTTTTTTCCTTCCTTTCATTTTCACCCTATTTGTATCTTGGGTCTGAGATGAATGTCTTGTAAAGAACATATAGATGGATTATATTTTGTAATGCATTCAGCCAATCTGTTTTATAATTAGGTAATTCAGTCCATTAACATTCAAAGTTATTACTCTAAAGGCAGTTCCTGATTAATTCATCTTATCTTTTGGTTTTTATTTGTCAGATCTATTTTTTCACCTGGTCTTTTTATCATTTATGTTACCCTTGCAATAACATTCAATTCTGTGCTCTCCTGCAGACTTCTGTCTTATTTTGTTTTCAACCAAGAGACTTTCCTTTAGTATTTCTTGAAAGGAAGATCTCTTATCAACAAATTCTCCCAACATTTGTTTATCTGTGAAAATTTTAAACTCTCTTTTGCTTTTGAAAGCTTTTGAAATCTTTCCTATAAAGAACTCTTGACTGGCAATTTTTCTTTTTCAGAATCTTAAAAATATTATACAAATGCCTTCTCATGTCTATGGTGCCTGATGAGTAGCACTTAATCTTATGTGGCTTTGCTTGAATGTGGTCAATCACTTTTCTCTTGATGCATTCAGGACTATGTAATTCCATTCAGCATTTAACAGTATGATTAGCATTTGTCTTGGAATGGGTCTATTTGGATTTATTCTCTTTGAAGTTTATTAGGTTTCCTTGGTTTCTATACTTCTGTCTTTTTTCAAGATTTGAGAAATTTTCCCTAATTTTCTCATCAAATAATCTTCCTACCCTTTTACTCTTCAAATATTATCTCCCATTGAGTTGGCTCCCTCTTCATCATTTTGACAAAGTCTTTTGAGGTGCTGAAGTATTTTATTTTTAGGAGTTCCCATTTACCCATTTTTTCTTTTCTTGCTCGTGTTTTGGGTATAAAGTTTAAGAAGCTACCTTCTATCACTAGGTCTTGAAGATGCTTCCTTGCATTTTCTTCAGGAAACTTTATAGTGCTAGTTCTTATATTTAGATGTTTGATCCACTTTGAGTTAGTTTTTGTTCAGGGCATAAGATAAGGGTCCTCTTTCATTCTTTTGTCTATTGATATCCAGTTCTTCCATGTCCAATTATTAAAAATCCTATTTTATCCCATTTCAGAGGAGTTGGGGGCCTTGTCAAAAATCAGTTGACCATAGACTTGGTGGTCCCTTTTTGCACTCTCAACTCAATTCCATTGGTCAATGTTTCTGTCTTTGTGCCAGTACCATGTTGTTTTGACCCCTGTGGCTTATAACAGATTTTAACATCAGGGAGTGTTAATTCTTTCACTCTGTTCTTCTTTTTTAGGATGTTTCTGCTATTTGGGGTCTATTTCCCTTCCAGTTGAATTTCATAATTACCTTTTCTAAGTCTTCAAGGTAGGTTGTTGGAATTTTGATTGGTGCTGTGTTGAACCTGTAGATCAATTTGAGTAGAATTGACATCTTAACTATATTTAGCCTTCTTATCCATGAGCAGGGATTATCTTTTCACCTATTTATATTTCCTTTAGTAATGTTACATAGTGTTCTGTGTACAAGTCCTTTACGTCCTTAGTTAAGTTCATTCCTAAGTACTTAATTCTTTTAGTTGATATTTTGAATGGAAATTTTTCTTTAACTGGCCCCTCAGGCCATTGCTTGTGTATAGAAACATTACAGATTTTTGCACATTAATTTTATATCCCACCACATTGCTGAATTTGCTTAGTAGCTCAAGTAACTTTGCGGTATATTTCTCAGGATCTTCTAAGTATAGAATGATGTCATCTGCAAATAATCAGAGTTTTACTTCTTCCTTTCCAATTTGGGTGCTTTTTATTTCTTTGACCTGCCTGATTGCTCTGGCTAGGTCTTCTAGCACAATGTTGAATAATAGTGGTGGTAGTGGGTATCCTTGTCTTACTCCTGATCTTTGGGAGAGAACTTTCAGTCTTTTTCCTTTGAAAACAATGCTGGCTCTCAGTTTTTCATATATTTCCTTTATCATACTGAGGTAGTTAACTTTGATTCTTATCTTTTGGAGTGTTTTTATCAGAAAGGGATGTTGAATTTTGTTGAATGCTTTGTCAGCTCAGTCGTGATGATTATATGATTTTTCCTTTTTGATTTATTAATGTGCTGTGTTACATTAATTGATTTTCTTGTGTTGAACCATCTTTGCATTCCTAGTATAAACCCCACTTGGTTATTCTGTATAATTCTTTTAATGTGTTGTTGGATTCAATTTGTTAATATTTTGTTGAGAATTTTTGCATCTCTGTTCATTAAGGAGATTGGCCTGTAATTTTCCTTTCTTATAATACCCAGTTTTGGTATTAAAATGATATTAGTTTCATAAAATGAGTTACCTAACTCTACCTAGAGTTCATTTTTCCTCAATTAGTGGTCATAGCTCCTTTTTGGAATGCTTAGTAAAGTTCCCCTATGAAGCCATCTGGCCCTGGGCTTTTCTTTGCAGGAAGATTTTTGATTACTGATTAAATCTCTTTGTTTGGGATTGGTATGTTGAGATCTTCTATTTCTTCCTGAATCAGTGTAGTTTGTTTTGTCTTTCCAGTAATTTGTCCATTTCATCTTAATTGTCTAGTTTGTTGGCATATAGTTGTTCATAGTATCCTTTTATGATTTCTTTTATTTCTTCAGGGTCTGTTGTAATGTACGCCATCTCATTTCTATCTTTGTTTATTTGCATCTTCTTTCTTTTTTTCTTTGTCAGTCTTGCTAATGGTCCATCAATTTCATTGATTTTCTCAAAGAACCAACTTTGGGTTTTATTGATTCATTCTATTGTTCTTTTGTATCCCATTCATTTAGTATGCTTTAATTCTTGTGATTTCTCTTCTTCTATTTGCTTTGGAGTTAGTTTGCTGTTCTTTCTCAAGTTCCTCCCAATTAGCTGTTAAGTCTTTGACTTTTGCTCTTTCTTTTTTTAATATATGTATTTAGGTGAATAATTTTCCCTCTCTGCACTGTGTTTGCTGCTTCCTAAAATTCTGACATGTTGAATTCTTTTTTCAGCTGTCTCCAGAAATTCACTGATTTGTCTTGCAATTTCTTCTTTGACCCACTGATTGTTTAAGTGTCTCATTTAATCTCCATATATGTGTGGAAGTTCTCATTCTTGGGTGGCTATTGATTTCCAAGATCATTCCATTATGATCGTAGAAAATTGTTTGAATAATTTCAAACTTTAAATTTTTTTAAAAGAACTACTCTGTGCCCAAGCATATGTTCTATCCTGGAGAAAGTCCCATGAGCACTAGAGAAGAATATGTATCCTGGTGTTTTGAGGTTTAACAATCTATAAATATGTGTAAGGTCTAATTCACTTATCACATTGCTTAGATTCTCTATATCCTGATTATTCCTCTGTCTGATTATTCTTTGTGTAGAATAGAGTGGTTGATCCTCTGTTTGATTGTTCTATCTGTAGAATAGTGTGGTTTGAAGCCTCCCCTACTATTGTAGAAAAGTCTATTGCTTCCTTCCATTTTTCTGTTTGCCTCATGTACTTTGGATCTCCTTGATAGGGTGATTACATGTTTATGGTTGTTGTTTTTTCTTGATGAATTGTCATTTTATTAACATGTAGTGTTCTTCATTGTCTCTTATTACATATTTGCATTTAAAGATGATTCCCTCTGATGTTAGTATAGCTATGCCTGTTTTCTTTTGGTTACAGCTTGTGTGGAATATTTTTCCATCCTTTAACTTTCAATCTATTTACATCCTTTGTTTTAAGCTGAGTCACTTGTAAACAGCATGTAGATGGAATATATTTTTAGTCCATTCTGCCAATCTATCTTTTAATGGGTTAGTTTAATTCATTAACATTCAAAGGTATTACTGTAAAGGCAGTTCTTCAATCTACCATCTTATCATTTTATTTCTATTTTTCCTGTTTTTCTTCTCTCTTTATATGCCATAAATTACCCTTACTAATACTTTTTAATTCTGTGCTCTCCTTCAAACCTTTCTCTCTTGTTTTCTTGTTCAGCCATCAAAACTCCCTTTAGTTTTTCTTGTTGGGAGGTTTGTTGTTGAAACATTCTCTCAGCATTTGTTTGTGAAAATTTCAATCTCACTTTAAGTTTTGGTGGGCAACTCTGCTGGATAAAGAATCCTTGGCTGACAATTTCTGTTCTTTCAGAATCTTAAATATATCATACCACTGCCTGCTTACCACCATAGTGAAAATTGAGTATTCCAAACTTAGTCTTTGGACTAAGCAATTTACCACATATGAGTGGCTTCCCTCATATGTAGTAAATTGCTTTTCTCTTGCCACTTTCAGGGATTTCTGCTTCTCTTCAGCATTTGACAGTATGATTAGTGTGTGTCTTAGAATAGGTTTATTTAGATGTATTCTATTTGGAGGGTTGTTGTTTGTTTGTTTGTTTGTTTTTATATCCTTTGGGCTCCATGTTTTTGTCTTTTATAAAGGTTGGGAAGTTTTCCCTAATTACATCCTTAGATATTCTTCCCAGCTTTTTAATTTTTCTCTTCTCATTTTATTTGTCCACCCCTGTTGTCCATTATTATACTGAGATTCAATTAAAATCAATGCATCTTTTCACCTTTTGTTCTTTTATTCATTCAAATTCAGCTGCCCTGTGCACTAGTTTGCATATTTTCTCTTCTGCCTCTTCAAAATAGCTGTTGTGTGTTGCTAAGAAATTTTTTATTTGATCGACAGTACCTTTCACTTCCATTGATTTGCTAATCTTCTATTTATTCTTTCAAATTCTTGCTTACACACTTTTAATGTGTTCTTGATATCCTATATGTCTTTAGCCAACCCATTGAAGTCATTTATGATATTTGTATGGACTCATCTTTGATGAGTTGTGCCAAATTGTGTTTCTTCTCTGGCATTTTAATTTCATCATTTGGCTTGGCCATATTTTCCTGCATCTTCAGAAGCTTAGTAACTTTTTTTTGTTCTTAATATTTGATTATCTTGATAAGTATATTTTGAAAGTTGATGTCCCTCACTTCACTAAGATATTGAAATTGCTTAGGTTTTGTTGAATGTGCCTTTTGCATTTAGTTTGTTAGTAATTTCCAGTTAAACCAAGACCAGGACCTCCTGCAGTATGTGCAAATCTAATTGAAAACCTGTTGAAGGCTAGGGTGAAAGGTTGTTTACCAGAGTGGTTTCCCTGGCTTCCCAGAAGACTGTGCTCTTTTTTTTAATTTGCATATGGGCAGGAGGCACCAGGGATCGAACTCCAGACCTCCAGCACGGCAGGTCAGAGCTCTGCCTGCTGAGCCACAGCAGCCGCCCAGACTGCGCTCTTGAGCTGCCTCTTCTCCTCAGGCTTGCTTCTCTGTTACTGTATCAGCCAGCTGAGAGGATTGAGATAAGATGTAAATCCAGTCAAAGCTGCAGGTCTGTGTGTGCACTGAAAGTGGGCAATGCTGGGTGTGGGGAGTGGAGGCTGGGCACTGTGCACCTCAGCAGCAAATTTGTTAGTGGGTCTGATGATTCCTAGACTCCTGTATGGAATGATCTTGGGCTATGCGGCTGAGAATTTCAAGTTTCCATACCCATAGGCAGCCCTGGAGGTTTGCTGTGGCTCATTCTCTCATTCCTACCTCTCTGCCTCATGCTGTGATTACTCTGGACCTCCATGGAGAAAGAGGTAGTCAACCCAGAGTGCCTCTTTTACTAGCCAATTGTCAGATCAGTTCTATTTTGCATCCACCCCTTCTTCTGATGGGAGTACCTCCCATGGCACCTGCTCAAGACTGCCATTGGCAGCCTGCACTTCTCCTGATGGGAGTCCCTTTTTCTTGATGAGAGCACCTCTCATAACACCTGCTCCAGCCTGCACCTTGCAACCTGCCCCAGGTGCAGTCATGACTGAGTAAACTCACACCATCTTTTCAGTGTTCATTTTTCTACTTTTTCATCTAGGTCTTCCCCATATCATATGGAAGTCCCTGTCTGGCCACTCAAATGCTGGAACTGCTCTCCCCTTTGTTCTCTGTCCTTTTTCCATGGAACAGAGGTGAATTCTGTCTATTCTAATTTGCCATCTTCTTGGAAGTCCAAAAATTACTTTTTAATCATGCATTTTGTATATACTTTTTGAGGCCACAATTTATTTTCAAGATAAAGGATTATAAATGGATTTTAAATTTAATTTATTAGTTAGGTAAACCACCTGGAAATCATATTATTTTATTACTATTTTAATAATTTCATTGTTTACTCTTGATAGCTTTATAAAAAGAATTCAAATTGCTGAAGATATAGTTGTGTGTTTCTATTGGATAATGATTCCAAATTCTGAATGTCACAGTGGGATTGTATATCTGGACCAGTGGCTTAGTGTAAGGAGTCAGAGAAACCTGAGCTTCAATTCTGGCCCTGCTAGTTACTAACTAACCAAGGGACCTTGATCAAATCATATATGTAGCTTGCATGTTTTTACATGTACAAAATGACACTATATAATTTAATTTCATTACTGCTATGTAGTTTATGTAAATTAATATCCACTGAATTTGAAATCCTTAATACTTACTTAATATCAGGTAGCTGCTTTATAGATTTCACTCTTCTTGCTTAGTGTTTGTAAAATCTTGTCATGGATGGCTGCTATATTTTGTTTTCATACATATAAGAATTGAGAAAATGGTTTTATCTGAGATTTTCAGATTGATCATTTAAAAAAATTCTAAATGTGTCTATTTCTGCTTTAAGTGAAATCAGCAAAAGATAACACAACCAGTTCAATAGTCCCAATTAACAAGAATGCCTACTTACAGATCCAACTGGATGAAATAGCTAAACAACATACATTTTCTCTACCAAGTTTCAAGGTCATTATAATGTTACAGAGAATTTCTGTAATGAATCATAATTTGCTGCAAAAATCACCTCATTTGCCCACCAGCTCCTAACTCATCAGAGATGATCAGTGCCTAAGAATTGCCAGAAAACTATATTGTTATGAGATTCAGGAGTATTTGAATAAATCAAATACAGTGAAAGCAATGGAATGTTTTGGCACCTCAAAGCACAGAATATTGGTATCCACTGGATTTATTCTCAGTGAGATGATACTATTATATAACACACTCACACATACACACACACACACAACACACATTAGGTTCATATATAAAACATATGCATAACTTAAGTAATATTTGCTTCTGATTTTGTGGACTTTTTTAGCCTGTTAAAGCAGTCAAAATTCAATATAACAGAAATGAGATATCTTTTAACAGTAGACATTTTTTAGTTTACAAACTTACAGTTCTGAGGCCATAAAATAGTTGAAATCAAGGCATCGTTTATACAACACCTTATTCCAGAAGATAAGCTGCAGGTGATCCTGGACACCTCTGTCAGATGTTAACTCACATGGTGATGTCTATTGATCTCTCCCTTCTCTTCCAGGTTTTCTTGTTTCCAGCTGCTATGTTCAGTGGCTCCACCCTCTATTTCTGTGGCATTCTCTCTCAGCTTCTTCATCTTTCTCTGTGTCCCTTTCTCTGAATTTCATAGTCTTATAAAGGACTCTAGTAATAGGATTAAGTCTTACCTTGAATGAGGTGGGTCGCATCTTAAATGAAGAACCTATTCACCAAAAAATCCTACATACAGTGGTGTCACACACATAGGAATGGATTACATTTAAGAGCATGATTTTCTGGGGTATTGTGTCGGTTTGAAAGTGTTCTGTACCTCTTAAATGCCATGTCTTTTAATCCTCATTCAGTACTACAGGGTGGTGTATTTGTTTTCTAATGCTGTCAGAATGCAAAATTTCAGGAATGGGTTAGCTTATAAAAATGAAATTTGTCAATTTACAAGTTTATATTTCTCAGGACATAAAAATGTCCAAAAAAAGGCATCTGAAGAAAGACACCTTGACTCAAGAAAAGCCAACATCTGTCACATGGGAAGGCTTGTGGATGACATCTGCGAGCCTTTGTTCCCAGTTCTTTTGCTTCCAGCTTCTGATGACAGTGGTTTTCTCTCTAAGTATCTATGGGACTTACTTAGCTCCTATGGGACACAACTCTGGGTTCTGGCTGGCTTATCATCTCATGGGAAGGCACATCTGCTTGGTTCTGCATTTTCAAATATTTGTATCTAGGCATCTGCTCCTTCAGCACTCCAAGCATTTCCAAATGTCTGTGCCTCTGTTGGTTTTTTTGCAACTAATCTCAAAGCATCTGAGCTTGCTCCAAAATGCTTTCTCTTTTAAAGGACCGCAGTAAACTAGTCAAGACACACCTTGAATGGGCAGAGCCACATCCCCATATAATAAAAGGCCACACCCACAATTGGGTGTGTCACTTTTCCATGGAAGCAATCCAATCAAAAGGACACAACCACAACTGGATATATCATATTTCCATGGAAGCAATCCAAACTTTTGACTCTAAACAATAGTTTTGCCCTCACAAGAGTAGAGCTGGAAATAAAACATGGTTTTCTGTGGTACAAAACAATTTCAAGTCAACACAGGTGGAAACCTTTGCTTAGATTTTTTTTCATGGCCGATTTTTTTTCATGGCACCCACTCAGTTAAGGGTACAAACTTTTGATCAGATACCTCCATAGAGATGTGATATTCCCAAATGTGGATGTGGTCTTTTGGTTAAATGGAGATGTTAGTCCACCTATTCAAGGTGGGTCTTGATTAGTTTATTAGAACTTCTTAGAAGGGGAAACCTTTTGGAGAAGCCTCATATGCATATTCCTGGAGAACAGATGCTTCAGAGCTGACAGAGTTGCAGACATTTGGAGATGCTTGAAGAGCCAACAGAGAGCAGATACCTAGACATGGATGTTTGCAGATGCAGTCTTTCATGAGATGCTAAGCAAGGCACAATCCACAGCTGTGTCACAGAGGAACTAAATGAAGGCCCACAGACACTTAGACAGGCAACCCCTGAAAACCTGGAAGCAACAGAACTTGGAACAAGGACCAGCAGATGTGACCCCTGTGCCTTCACATGTGACAGATATTGGCCTTAATTGAGCCAATGTATATTTACCTGGATCCCTTAGTTTGGAAAGTTTTATGGCTTTAGAACTGTGAATGTGTAACCTAAATAATTTCCTTTATTAAAACCAAGCCATTCCTGGTCTATTGCATTCTGGCAGCATTTAACAAACTGAAACAGGTACATAAGAGCCTCATAATATCACAACATATTCATTACTTTCTGCTTTGATGAAAAATAATTTATTTTATACCTCTTTATTTATTATACATACGTAAAATGTGGATATAATATTTCACTTTTATGTTTCCTTCATATATATTTTAATTTTCTAGGTTGCTTAAGCTGTAATGATTCAGCTTAACAATGGAACATTTTTAACTTACAGGTTTGAGGCCAGGGAAAATGTCCAAATTAAGGTTTCATCAAGGTGATGCTTTCTCCCCAGGAATATGTTGCTCCAGGACTGGCTGAAAGGGACCCTTGGTCTTCAGCTTAGCAGATGGCATGGCACGTGACAGTGTATCCTGGCATTTAATTTCACCACCAGGTTTCATCCTTTGGCTACTCTGTCTGTGGCTTTCTCTTTCTCTGTCTGAATTTCATTTAACTCATAATGACTGAAGTAATAGGATTACGACCCATCCTGATTGATGTGGGTTACACCTCAACAGAAGCAGGTTCATTAAAAAGGCTTACTTACAATGGATTCACATGCAAAAGAATGTGAACGGGTTTTTCTAAGGTCATGCATACACACTCCAACATCTCTATTTGTCAGTGTTCTCTTGGAAAAAAAACTGATATGAGTTATATATAAATATTGTGAGATTTTTATAAGAATTGCTTTTCGTGACTGTGGGGATGGGCAAAAACAAATTCTACAATAAGCTGTGAACTCCAATGAAGGCTTCCAATGAATTCCCCAGGAGAACCATTGTGGCTGAAGTAGAGATGGAAATTCTCTATTCTGTCTGCTGAAACCGTTAGTTTACCTTTTAAAGAGTCAACACCTACCCTTTTAAAGAGTAGGATGAGTACTCTCTTATTGTTGAAGGCAATCTCTTCAGCTAATCATAGGTATAATCAGGCCACTGTTTCCTTGACCAAACAATTGGACATCAAAACTTGGCCAAGTTGACACACAAACTTAATCAATACTGTACATTTCTTCTCAACAAAGGATCCATGCTCTTCTCATTAAACCATTTATAATGTCTTAGTTAAAACCATAACATTCATATTTCCACCTGAAAATACTCAAATATTCTATGTACAGCCAGACACCCACTTACTCTCTCCAGAGTCATATGCAAGTCCTTGAGTAACATTCACTGTTTAAGTCAATATCCTAAAGCTGAGATATGTGGCATGATGCTAATACAACTTATGTCATATGATAAGAGGATAAGACAGGGGCAAATAAAAAAAGATTTTTGCTTTGTGCATATATGCATACATACATACTCATGGCAGAATAAGGAAGAAATATTCAAAGCAATTTCATTCCTTCTTTCTGTATCTAGTCACATCTATATAGTTCATATTTATATGAACTAAATGATGCTTAGTTCATATAAACATGACACAAAACCTTGAGTCCTGAAGTTACTGTGCCATTTGTAGCCTTGCCTAAAATGTAGATTTCCATTGACTTGAATCACAGGGTAAGGTAGTACTAAGAGATACAGTAAGGGAACTCCAGTATTCCAGGCAAACACCTAGGTATCTACTTTGTGTAGTTGCATTGCAGTCTTTTTATCCTGCTTTATAGTCAGGACCAATCAACCCAGCTAGTACAGTAGTTTCCATCTTTGCTTCCTCATTCAGATTCAAAAGGATCCTGAACTGGCCAGGTAGTAGTCTAAATTATTAGCTCATTGGAATCATTGTTTTGATACTGGTGGAAGCATGCCTCCCTTCAGAAGTAGATTTTTACACTAGAAATGAGAAAGGTAGCAAAAGATGTTCTAGTGGATAACTAGGCATAATATAGTGAATGGCCACACTAAAGTTTACACCCCTTAATTCCTGGACTCATGAATATTGGTAATGGAGATACAGTATCATAGAGTGAATGCTAATTTAGTACATAGAGAGCTTCCTGTACAACATGGCCCCAGGCTGGTAATATACTGGCTAGTTGCCACCATAATTGAGTCTTCAAAGGGTCATTCCAGTCAATATGGCAAGGCAAGCAGCTACTGAATTTCTCTCCCTAGAGATTCATCAAAAAGTACAATTCTCACTTGTTCAGAACTCTAGAGAACATATTGACTGGAGAAAGATCCAACGAAAACTGAATTTAGGAGTAAGGGAAAAATAACAGATAAGAAACATCCATTCCAGACTGGCTAGTCCTCTCCCCATCACCTTACTTGGACTCACACAGTTTTGAAACTGTCCAGAGTCAGCAGCTGGGATCTATCCTACCTCCCACGGGGGACACATAATATAAAACCTCTTACAGCAATGAGACATATCTCCACCTATATTTAGCCACAGAGAGCCAAGTCCACAGGGATCCATGGCAGGACTGAAGCCACTCAGGGCAGCAAGGAAGCATTTCCTAAATGCAGCAGTAGGGAGGGAACCACAAAATCTTCCTTAAAAGCATCCAGGTAGAAGCTGTCTGAATCAACTCTTTGGGCACCCAGTGGACAGAGGAGGACAGTTAAAGGCCCAGGTCAGTGAGGGACAAAGAGTTTGATAAAATGTGGATTGAGCTTGTGTTTTCAGCCCTTGTGTTCAATCCCCACCCTTGAGGAAAACAGCAGCAGAAGGCCTGATCCTTGCAGACTGGGGCAGGTGGGGAAATCCTCTGTCACAGATAGGGTGGAGGGCATAGCTGCATATTGATCCATATTTTTGAAGGTGAAGTGAAGGCAAAGGAACACTACAGTTTCAGCCCCACCCAGTCAAATGCTGCCAGGCCCTAGGAAGTAAACAACTTCTGAGGACAATTAAGTCATGGAACAGCACCTTCTGCTGGGCAGGTCAGACAGTTCAGCGGAATTGCAGGGCTTTTCAAAATATCTCCAGATCTTGACCTGGGCCTATTGAAGCTGTTCTACATACCTTGCATGGGAATTTGCTCTATTTTTTTTTAATTTGCATATGGGCAGGAGGCACCAGGGATCGAACTCCAGACCTCCAGCACGGCAGGTCGGAGCTCTGCCTGCTGAGCCATGGCAGCCACCCAGAATTTGCCCTTTTTGATTGAGAATTAAGAACTACCAAACTAGCAAACATTCCCCTAAAACACAACAAGGATCTGCTGGAGTTGAAAATCAGTACATCCTGGGCTAGCTGCTACCTGGAGTATTTGAAACTATCAGTGCAAAAGGCCCAGGTTTTTCTAAATGGTAGCCTGTGAATCACCACACACATTGTGCCCACAAGCAGCTTGTTAGCCAATCTGTAAAGTGCCTACACCCCACCTCCAAAGTTGGTGGTTTCCACTGAATGTGAAGACTGGTCTTGACTGGATTACTGCCTGGTCAGTTCCCTTCCCAGCATGTTGCTGCAGTTGAGAAGAAATATGGTCAAGTAGAAGAAGTGGCCCAAGAGTGTCATCTGCAGGGATGACAGGGACAATGCAGCATGGCAAGCTGCTGTTCTGTCCATCCTTTAATGGACTATTAAAGAAGCTTGCACCGCCTACATGAGGCTTTTGCATGGGTTTGAAAGGGAGTTACTGACCAAGAGCCAAATGATATATTCATTGCAAACCCAAGCAACCACAGAATCTTAGACAAAAGAGGGAAATCAACTTTCAAAATAAATTTGTCAAGATTATCAAATGAAAAAAATAGCAAAGAAAAAATATCATAAAGAAAATGAAGAAGAAAAAATACGTAGGCAAATGAAATAACCAAACTCAGAAGCAGGTGAAGACACAAAGTTTAGCACAAGTAGCCAAAGATGCTCAAAAAAATCTCCTATATAATTTAAATGAGTTGGTAGAAGAAATAAAAGATATCAAGAAGACACTAGAATAGCATAAAGAAAAATTTGAAAGGATAAATAAAAACAACAATCATATAAAATGAAAGATACTGTAGATCAAATTAAAATACACTAGAGATGTGCAACAGCAGATTTGAAGAAACAGAAGAAAGAATAAGAGAACTAGAGGATAGGTCAACTGAATTTGAAATAAAAAAAGAACAAATGGTGAAAAGGTTTGAAAATTTAGAATTGGATCTTAGGGAAATGATGAACAACTCAAAGCTTATATGCAAATATAAGAATGATTGGTGTCCCAGAAGGAGAAGTAAATGAGTAGGAAGAGTTCTAGAGAATATAATGGGGGGAAACTTCCCAACACTTATAAAGGACATAAATATGCAAGTTAATGAAACCAAAAAAAACTCCAAACAGAATAAATCCAAATAAACCTTACCCAAGATACTAATCAGTCTGTCAAATGTTGAAAAGAGGCAGAAAATTCTGAAAGCAGCAAGAGAAAAGCAATCTACTACATACAAAGGAAATCACACAAGACTGAGTTCAGACTACTCAACTAGCACAATGGAGGCAAAAGGCAGAGGTATGATATATTTAAGATCCTGAAAGAGAAGAAATCCAGCCAAGAATTCTATACCCAACCAAACTGTCCTTTGAAAGTGAGGGAGAGATTAAAGTTTCACACTCAAACAAATCCTGAAAGAATTTGTCAACAAAGACTGACCCTGCAAGCAGTACTAAAGGAAGTTCTGCTGGCTGAAAAAGAAGACAGTGGAAGAAGTTTTAGAGAAGAGCACAGAATTGAAGAATACCTGTAAGGGTAGCTTAAAGAATAAAAAGAGAAAGAGGGAAATGAATATATAGATCTGTGTTCTAGTTTGCTAGGTGCTGGAATGCAATATACCAGAAATGGAATGGCTTTTAAGGAGGGGGAATTTAACAAGTAGCTAGTTTACAGTCCTAAGGTAAAAATAGTCCCAATTAAAACAAATCTGTAGAAATGTCCAATCAAAAGCAATCAGGGAAAGATACCTTGGTTCAAGAAGGTTGATGAAGTTCAGGGTTTCTCTCTCAAGTGGAATGACACATGGTAAACACAGTCAGAGTTTCTCTCTCATCTGGAAAGGCACATGGTGAACACAGTCAAGGTTCCTCTCTGATCTGGAAGGGCACATGGTGAACACAGTGTCATCTGCTAGCTTGGTCTCCTGGATTCCTGTTTCATGAAGCTACCTGGGAGGCATTTTCCTTCTTTATCTCCAAGGGTCTCTGGCTGGTGGACTCTGTTTCTCATGGCTATGTCATTCTTCTCTGCTCTCTCTGAATCTCCTTCATTCTCCAAAATATTTCCTCTTTTATAGGACTCCACAGAATTCTCAAGACCCACTCAATTGGGTGGAAACATGCCTCTACCTAATCCAGTTTAACAACCAAATTTCATTAGATCACATCTCCAGAGAGATGATCTAATTATGGTTTGAAATATTCAATACTGAATAGTGATCAGAAGAAATGGCTGCCTTTACAAAATGGGATTAGGATTAAAACATCACTTTTCTAGAGTCTATACATCATTTCAAATAAGCACAATCTGACAAATAACATAAAAATATATGATGGTACATTCAAGAAACACATTTTCAGTAATAACTTTGAGTATGAATGGACTGAATTTACCAATTAAAGGTACAGATTGGCAGAGTGGATTAAGAAATATAGTCTAGCTATATGCTGCTTACATGAGACTCATCTTAGATGCATGGATACAAATAGACTGAAAGTGAAATGATGGAAAAAGAATTTTGACACAAATTGTAACCACAAGAAAGCAGGAGTAACTACTAATATCAGAAAAAATGTGAAACTTAAATGTAAAGACATCATAAGAGACAAAGAAGAAAAATATTTACTAATTAAAAGGTCAATTTAACAAGAAAGTATAACATTCATAAATGTTTATGTTCCCAATTAAGAAGCTCCAAAGCACTTGAGACAGACGTTGGCAAAACTGAAGGGAGTGAGAGATATTTTTAAAATAATAGTAGGAGACTTTGATACACCACTCTCCTGTATAGATAGAAAAACCAGACAGAAGATCAACAAGAAATTAGAGAAATTAAATAGTTTGATAAATAAATTAGATTGAACAGATGTATATAGGTCATTGCACCCCAAAACACAAGGATATACATTCTTCTGTACTGCTCATGGAACATTTTCCAGGATAGATCATATTCTGGGGCACAGAACATGTCTTTATAAATTTAAAAAAATGAAATTATTCAAAGAACTTTTTCTGATCACAGTAGAATGAAGCTTGATCTCAGCAACCACCAAAGAATGAGAACATTCACAAATAATATGGAGGTTAAACAACCAGTGGGTCAAAGAACAAATTGCTAGAGAAATCAGTAGCTGTCTGGATATGAATGAAAATGAGAAAACAATTTATTAGAACTTATGGGATGCAACAAATGTTGTGCTAAAAGGGAAATTTCTTGCCTTAAATGCCTATGTTAAGAAAAAAAAGCAGAGATTGATAACCGCTCACTTGGAGGAACTTGAGAAAGAACAACAATCTAACTCCAAAGCAAATAGAAGAAGAGAAATAACAAAGATTAAAGCATAAATAAATGAATGAGAGAACAAAACAATATGTAGAATCAACAAATCAAAAGGTTGGTTCATTGAGAAAATCAGTAAAATTGATGGGCCACTAAAAAGACTGACAAAGAAAAAAATAAAGAGGATGCACAAATAAAAAAATCAGAAATGAGAAGGGGTGCATAACCACAGACACTGAAAAAATTTCTGCACACAAACAACAAGTTACACTGACTCAGGAAGAAATAAAACTCAACAAACCAATTATAAGTAAAGAGATTCAATCTGTCATCAAAAATCTTCCCACAAAGAAAAGGTCTGGGCCAGATGACTTCACAAGGGAATTTTATCAAACATTCCAAAAAAGAACTATCAGCACTCCTGCTCAAACTTTTCCAAACAGGTAAGGAGAAATGAACTCTAGGTAGAATTAAAAAATTCATTTTATGAGTTTCATTTTATGAAGCTAATATCATTTTAATACCAAAACCAGGTAAAGATGCTATAAGAAAGGAAAACTACAGGTCAATCTCCCTAATGAACAGAGATGCAAAAGTTCTCAACAAAATATTAGCAAGTTGAATCCAACACATTAAAAGAATTATACACCATGACCAAGTGGGATTTATACCAGGTATGCAAGGATGGTTCAACACAAGAAAATCAATTAATGTAATACAGCACATTAAGAAACCAAAAGGGAAAAATCACATGATCATCTCGCTTGATGCTGAAAAAGAATTTGACAAAAGTCAACATTCTTTTCTGATAAAAACACTAAAAAGATAGGAATCGAAGTTAACTACCTCAGTATGATAAAGGAAATGCATGAAAATCTGATAGCCAGCATCATATTCAATGGAGAGAGACTAAAAGTTTTCCCCCTAAGTTCAGGAGTGAAACAAGGATACCCACTGTCACCACTTTTATTCAACATTGTGCTAGAAATTCTAGCTAGAGCTATCAGGCAGGACAAAGAAAGAAAAGGCATCCAGATTGGAAAAGAAGAGTAAAATTTTCATTATTTGCAGATGACATGATACTATACTTAGAAGATCCTGAGAAACCTACAGCAAAATTACTTGAGCTACTAAGAAAATTCATCAGTGTGGTGGGATATAAAATTAATGTACAGAAATCAGTAACATTTCTATACACAAGCAGTGATCTAACTGAGGAGTCAATTAAGGAAAAATTCCACTCAAAATAGCAACTAAAAGAATCAAGTCCTTACAAACGAACTTAACTAGGGATGAAAAGAATCTGTACACTGAAAACTACACAACATTACTAAAAGAAATCAAAGGAAATCTAAATACATGGAAAGACATTCCCTGCTCAGAAATAGAAAGGCTAAATATAGTTAAGTTGTCAATTCTCCCCAAATTGTGCTACACATGAAACACAGTACCAATCAAAATTCCAACAACCTACTTTGAATACTAGGAAAAGTGAATTACCAAATGCATCTGGAAGGGAAACAGACCGCAAATAGTTAAAAGCATCCTTAAAAAAGAAGAACAGAGTGGAAGGATTAACACTCCCTGACTTTAAACCACAGTGGTCAAAACAGCGTGGTACTAGCACAAAGACAGATCCATTGACCAATGAAATTGAATTGAGAGTGCAGAAATAGATAACCAAATATATGGTCAACTGATTTTTGACAAAGCCCCCAAATCCACTGAACTGGGATAAAATAGTTTCTTCAATAATTGGGCATGGAAGAACTGGATATCAACAGCCAAAAGAACTAAAGAGTGCCCTTATCTTACACCCTACACAAAAATTAACTAAAAGTGGATCAAACACCTAAATATAAGAACTAGCATCATAAAGCTTCTCAAAGAAAATACAAGGAAACATCTTCAAGACCTAGTGATAGAAGGTAGTTTCTTAAACTTTACACCCAAAGCACAAGCAAGAAAAGAAAAAGTAGATAAATGGAAACTCCTAAAAATAAAATACTTCTGCACCTCAAAAGACTTTGTCAAAAAAGTGACGATTCAGCCAACTCAATGGGAGAAAATATTTGGAAATCACATATTAGACAAAGGTTTGATATCATTTTAATACAAAGTTATCATACATCTCAACAATAAAAGAACAAACAATCCAATTATAAAAGGGGCTAAAGATATACATAGGCATTTTTCTGAAGACCAAATGGAGAAGGCTCAAAAGCACATGAATAGGGCAGTGCAGTGGTGGCTCAGTGGCAGAGTTCTTGTCTGCCATGCTAGACCCAGGTTTGATTCCTGGTGCTTGTATTTGCAAAAAAAAAAAAAAAGCACAGGAAGAAATGCTCATTTTCATTGGTTACAAGGGAAATATAGATCAAGAGTACATTGAGATACAACCTCACACCCATAAGAATGGCTGCTATTAAACCAACAGAAACTATAAATGTTGGAGACAATATGGAAAAACTGGGACACTTATGCACTGCTGTATAGTGGTATACAGCACCACTATACGTATAGTGTTACAGCCATTATGGAAGACTGTGTGTGGGTTCCTTTGGAAACTAAATATAGAGTTGCCTTATGACCCAGCCATACCACTACTTGGTATAAACCAAGAAGAGCTGAAAACAATGACACAAAAACACATTTGTGCACCAATGTTCAGAGTAGCATTATTCACAACTGCCAAAACATGGAAACAAACCAAATGCCCATCAACAGAGGAGTGGATCAACAAAATGTGGTGTATACATATGATTGAATATTATACAGCAGTAAGATGAAATGATGTACTGAAGCACATGACAAGATGGACAAACTTTGAAAACATAATGCTGAGTGAAATAAGCCAGACACAAAAGGATAGATACTGTATGATTCCACTTTTATGACCACCGTAAAGGTGTAATCAGAGGCTTATACTACAGGATATAGGGGACTTAGAGAAACATAGAAGTTAGAGATCGGTGAACAGTTAATGAGTTTGAACTCCAGTGTAAGGGAATTGATAGAAATCAAGATGGTTCTCTAGTGGGTCTATAAGTAATATTACCATATTGAAGATGAACAAGGTTGAAAGAAGTTGTATAGACTTACATGTCCTAATGATTAACAATAGAAATATAAATTAGTTCTTACAATAATTACTTCAAGGATATGATTCATGTACAAAGAGTGATTAAGTCCAGGGCACAGGGGTTAAATTGCTATTGTATGTTATGTGCTATGTTTGAAAGTAAAACATCAGCACTACCAAAGCAACAGCACAGGTAAATAATGGGAGGAGGGACTAGAGTTAAGAGGAGATTTAGATTTCTTATTTGGAAAGGGTGTGTTTATTGATTTTCTTTCTATTGGGGACAACGAAATTATCTACAATTGAAAATGTTGATGGACTGTGGACTTTGGGCACTATACATGATGTCTGATGAATGCAGGTGGCTGAAAGATGCACTGACTTAGAAGCAGATTGGCCAACGATGGTGTATACTTATGAATGAAGGTTGTGCTGCTACAAAAAGGAAGGAAGTTATGAGGCATGCAGCAACATGAATGAACATGTGGGCCATTTGGTGAGGCAAAATAAGCCAGAAACAAAAGAACAACAATGGTATAGTCTACTTTAGAAAATGCTTATAAGAAAACAGGGGCTTAGATGGAAAGCTCTTATAGCAGATACATTAAGTACAGAGTGACAATTGTTATTTCTGGATTTTCAGAGGCTGTTTTACATATACATATCTAGAGATAAGAATTTAGTGATATTTAGAGATAAGAATGAAGCCAATCAGGCTGGGGTTAAAGTAATTCAGAGCACAAGGTTAAAGAAGACAGTGTCTATATTTTGAAATCACACATGCTGTTTGGGACAAAAGGAAGAAAGCTTTATTTGGACTGGAACCTAAAGTTTCCATAGTGCATAATCTAACTCAACCTATCTGTATATCTCATTAGAACAATTGAAATGCAGGAAGCCCAGCATAAGGAAAAGGTCATTTAATCCTGTACAAATTAATGTAATGCCTGGAAACATCCTAGACTATATTAAGCAGATAATCAAAAAGTATTAACAAAGTCCCTTGAAGGATGGGGAGAAAGACAATGGAAATATTAAACCTTACCATCAGGGAATTCCCTGATACTGTGTTAAACTTTAGGGACATCCAAGTCAATAGGCCATGCCCTTGATCCTGAGGCTCACTCTTGTGAAGCTTATATAGTATAGAAGCTTAGATTATCTATAGGTATGCCTAAGAGTTATTTCTGGAGAACTTATTTTGCTGCTCAGATGTGGCTTCACTTTCTCTAAACCCAACTCTGAAAGTGAAATCATTTCCCTCCTCTCTACATGGGACATGGCATCCAGGGGTGAAAGTTTCCATGGTGATGTGAGAGATGACTCCCAGAGATGTATCTGGCACTGGCACCATGAGATCAACAATTACATCTTGACCAAAAGGGGGAAAAGAAGTATAATTAATAAAGTATCAGTGGCAGAGAGAGTACAGATAGTTGAGAGGCTACTCTGGAGGTTGCTCTTATGCAAACTTCAGTTAGACATTGCTACATATCATAACCTGCCAAACCCCAAACAGGACCATTCCAGCCAATCCAAAAGAACACCTAGGGCAATATATAAGATTCCACAAGTGTTCCATGTGCTAGAGTAACTTTCCAGACACCTGTAACCTCCAGAAGAGTCCCTTGACCAGATAAGTCCTGAAACCTAGAGGTTCCAGCCTCTCCAGAATGTCAGATTGTTCCATCTCCCACCCTATATTAGTGACAGACGCTTCCAACATGAAAAACTTAGAATGGCCATAGCCTAAACACCCGTAATGAGAGGGATGGAAAGATTAAAGGTTATGGTGGAGTTATACAGTGAAGATAGGATTTAACAAATGAATAAGAATGTTGAATCACTAAATTGATATCTCTCTTAGTCTCTAGTATCTTAGAGCAGCTAGAAGCAAAAACCTAGAATTGTGGAATTGTAACCCATGTCAATCTCTGATATATATTTTACAACTAATTGTGGTGCTGTGCTTTGAAATTAATGGCTCTTTTGTATATATTTGTCATTTTTCACAAAAAAGAATGAAAGTCAATTGTGATGAGAAAAGAATATTTAAGCCTTCTGACCTTCTATATTCTGGAGCAGCTAGAAGGAAAAATCTGAGAGGCTCATATGCTAGTCCATGACAAACTCTGGGATTTGTCCTGTAACTACTTGTTGAAGACTGTGTGAAAACTACTGCTTTTTTCTTTCCTTGCTTTATATATATGTTATATTATAGAATATAATAGTTTAAAAAAAAACACATTGCATCATGTGGATATCATGTTGTTTTATAATGCGATCAGGATATTTGAAATCAGAGCATCTTAATATGCACTTTCTTGATTACAATCTTTTCAGTTGATTTTTCTGGAATAAAGGTATAAACTTCTTCAAAAATATTTCCAAATATCCATCTCTCAGAAAATCAAAAGGTTTATCACATTCCAGGATGATTTTATGGCTTCTTCTATTCATGTATAAATAATTTTTAAGTTATTAAGGAGAACTTTTAGTCATGGTTGCACCTTGATTTATCAGTTTAGCTGCTCTATCAAATTAATGAAAGTAATGTTTTATAAGAGAAAGGAAGAGATTAGGAATAGGAAAAGGATGCACTCACTCTTGCCTTTCAATATGTGAACAATAACTCAGTCCACAGATCAGACAAACTGTATAAAGTGAAACTACATGAACATTGCACTAAGCGTTTTACTCCTAGTAAAGCAGAAACAAAATATTGAGAATACACAATATCTATGATTTTATATTCATAAGATCAATAGGAAAAATGGTATATTTAACCCTCAAGTTAGTGACTTTTCATGCTTCATATTCAAGCTCAATTATCTTTACCTCAGGGAAGAAGTCTTTGACTTTCATTCCTCATGTTGGATTTCCTTTCTCCATCACTGAGCATAGACTCCTATGCTAATATTTGTTGACATGTTTGGTTATTATTTAGAGCTATACACTTACATTATAACTTACTGAAAGGTAGAATTTTCCTGGTCCACAAAATTGTATCACTAGGGCATAATGATTTTCCTGGAACATATAACTTAATGAGAATATATATACATGTATATTTTAATGAATGGAGAATTAAGACATGAGTATTATTTAATAGCTGTAGTTAGCACTTCAATGCAGCTTATTAGTTACTAGAAAATATATAAGTATTTTACATATACTAACTCATTATATCATCAAAATTACTCCAAGAAGAAAGCCCATTATTACTTATCATCAAAGATCACAGATGAAAAGCAAAGGCAACAAATCTTTAAATTATTTGTGCAAACCACATAACACATATGAATTACATCCCATTCAAAAGTAGTTTTCTAACTATAGAAACCATATCTTTGAAAGAATGAAACTACAAACTGATCTTTTCACTTTGTACTTAGATTATCAGCCTGTACCTGACTAATACAAGTTCTCTTCCTAATCATATCACCTGTTAAATCACTCATTCCTTAACAGTTATTTTTTTTGAAAATAGGACTATACATGTATATTTGAGAACATTTAGTTGATATCTTCAAAATTATATTTTCTATTAACAGCTCTAGTGAATTCTGCCATCAATATACCATATTGCTGTATTGTTAATACATTTTAATATAAATAGTACTATATGATTTCAACACTGATTAAGAGTGTGATTTTTAAGAAAATAAAAGTTCATATGATAAACTGGTGAATAGAAAGGTGACCTCTAATCTCAGATTATCTGGCTTCAAATTTGTCCTTTAACCAGTTGGGTGTTCACACACAAGCTACGAAACCATTCTCTGTTTAGGTTTCATCCTCTGTAAAATTCAGGCCTTCAAATCCATTCACTGTAGTTGCTGGTGATACAGCATTAAACACAATTGGCAAAAATATTGTGCTCATAGAATCTTCATAGTGGAGGGAAAAAGAGAGGAGAAAAAGGTTTATGCACAGAATATTGGATAAAGATAATTGCTATGGAAAACAAATAGAGCATTGATGAAGTGTGGGGCAGATGCAGTATTAAGTAGTGTGGTAAGTGTGTCTTATGAAGAAGAGAATAAAAAAGATCAATGCAGTCATCTGGGGAAAGGGAATTTCAGAAAGAAATAAAAATGGAATATTACAGATAGCATCAGAACTAATGTGTATAATGAAGGGTATCAATGTCCATGTGGCTGTTCCAAAGTAAGCATGATAGGAACAATGATAAAGGATGATTTCATAGACATAAGATCATATTCGACCTGAGGGTTCTTGAAAAATCTTTTATTTTTACTCTTCATGTGATGGAAAGTGACATGCTATGACCCATGTTTTAACAATATCACTGCCCCTTACCTTGAGATTGGATACAAGGGGATATAGAAGAGCAGATGGAGATAGTCTAGAAGTTTGGTGCAACACTTTAAAGAGTAAGATGATAGTTGTTTGGACCAGGTAGTAGAGATATTCAGTAACAGTCACTCTCCAAATATATTCTTCACAGAGCATCAATATGATAAGCTAATGAACAAGATATGAAGTGTATGAGATTGAGAATATGCCAGGAGGCTTAAGTCTGCATGAACAAGCAGCAGCTTAGCTTTACACTACTGTAATTTTAGATATTTCAAGTACCAACCTGAGTTATCTTGCAAAGAAAAACCATGTCAATTTTACTTAAAGGCTTTCAATAGAGCCTTTGATAGGTGGTCAGAACATATAATATATTTTTATTATTATTGTATAATTCCAATAAATTGCAAACAAATCCTATTGTCCACATTTTGTCAGGCTGTATTCCAATCTTATTAAGTGGTTAAACTTCTTCATTACGTAGAATTTTGGCATGTTGTACTGTTCAAATCTTAGATTTAACTCTGAAACCATAAGGAAGCTATGTACTTAAAATTTAGTCTTACAGAGAAGCAAACTGTTAGTCTAACAGAGAAGCAAAATGCAGGGTATACAACTAACCACATATAGGCACTAAGTAAAGGCATACATTAATCACTATCATTTGTGTTCTCTCGGCCTGACCTCTAAACTAGGAGGCACCAAGTACCATGTATCTTTAAAAATATATAATCTTAAAGGTGTATTAAATAACTGAGATAAAGAGCAATAAGATTCTCCAGACTCCTGCTGAATGTCACGTGTTTCCCAGGATGATAGACTCTCTTTCTCTCTAACTTGTATAAAAGCCTCAAGAAAGATGAACTACAGGGAGAAGCTTTGGGGTCAATCAAGGTTCCTGTCCTCCTTTGGCTTCCATAAAACTTCCTTTTCCTCCACAGTTACATCTGGTATATCTGTGTATGTCCAATACATGAACAAAAGGATTTTGTTTTAAAAAGACTGAAGATTACCTCTTAAACAAAATATGATACACATTGATATAAACAGGGAGAACAGAGGTACAATATAAATACTCCAGTGTTTCCACATTCTGCAAAGGTAATATGTTACATATATTTAACAACACCATAAATGTAGTCTAGAATATATAATAAGAAGAGAGCATTGTCCAAATTTAAATACAACATAAGTAATTCCTGAACTTATTACTGTCTGGAAAATTAGAGACTTTCCAATAGAAAGCAACAGGTGATATTTTATAAATCATAGAATAGTGCATAAATGAAAACAAAGCTAACATAGTTCATAAAAAGAAAGAAAGTGTAAAGGCTTATAAATAAAAAAACAATGCATATACAAGATGAGACAATAGTTTAAAAGATACTTTATATAAAATAATTTTTATCTAAGACATAGACATAGGCACATAAAACAAAAATAATTGCAATAGATTCTAGACAACATAGATTTCAGGGCAAAAATAAACCTTAAT
This sequence comes from Myrmecophaga tridactyla, assembly GCA_004026745.1. Classification (NCBI taxonomy): domain Eukaryota; kingdom Metazoa; phylum Chordata; class Mammalia; order Pilosa; family Myrmecophagidae; genus Myrmecophaga; species Myrmecophaga tridactyla. The sequence continues at coordinate 31,549 of PVIY010016590.1, forward strand.
AGAGTGATTTATATGGATATTATACAATTAAGTTAAATTTTATATGAATTCAGGTTGCAGAGGATTATAATGTGCATCTAAATCATTTGAATAGATTAACGTTGATGAACCTCTGAAAATTAATTTTCTTTTAATCTTTAAAAACCATTTAAGAATATGGACAACTATAATTCTAAAAAGCAAACCTCAATATAAATTCAGACAATTCAAATCACTTGAAGGGACAAATATATATAATAAACACTGCTTAAATAAAAAATTCAAATATAGGAAAAAGAAGAAAACATCTTTTATCAGATGCACATGGAATAGTAGAGAAAATAAAGACTTGCATACATACATATTTAAAGGAAATATTATCAACCTAGAACAAAGGGTATGGGATGTCACAAAATTTGGACTCATTATAAATTATTTATTTGCAACCTTTCTCTATTGAAATCATTAAAACAAATTAAACAAGAGTTTAACTCAAAAAGTAACAGGTTTTTAAATTGCCTACACTTATAGAAACCAGGAAATAGGGAATTATTTTTTTAATCATACTGAAATTAAGCAAAGAAATAGTAATTACTAAAGCATGTTGATCCATCACGGTATGGTAGAGTTTTCAAATAATTAGCGCGAAGACACAAAAGACATATAACAATATGCAATTATATAAACTCCTGAATTTACAAAATCTGAGGTCTTAAAGCATTGCATGATGATATTCTTCATTTATCTCATGCTCCAAGAAAACATTCACTTTACAAGAGTAAATGTCAAATGAATTATCAAAGCTTATAGTGATGAACAGAGAATAAAGCTGCAAAGGAGATATCAGAAATTACAAAATTTATATATATATATATACACATACCCATGCATAAAATTGAATGAAACTTTCAAAACTGGTTAAGACCTCTTTATTTTCTTTAAAAACTGAAAAATTTTCCAAATTTTCTTCAATGTTCACATAAACATTTTTCTATAACTTAATTCTATCACAATATTTTATTTTTCTCTAAGACCAAATATTGAAGTGCTCATCTTCCTTCTAAGCTGTTTGTTTGTTTACAAATAATATGAGCCAAATTTTAAAATGAGTGAATATTTTCATAACATAAGTTATTGTGTGTTCAAAATTTTGCAAGATGTACTTTCTGATGTTTGTGTTCAAAATATTTTAGTAGTAAAAAATTAAATTCTTTCCATTCATCATCTGATATCATCTGTAAAATAACTATGAATTTAGAATTATCTTGAACAGTTGAGGAAACTAGATTTAAGCTTTCAGTGAATTAATAAGAGATATGCAGTCAAAAAGCTGACATTTCTGAGATCTAAACTCTAGATTTTCTAGTCCAAGTGGCACTTTTGAGACTGTGCAATATATTTTCTCTACAGTATAAATGAAATGACTTCTAACAGAGCTCTCCATGATAACATCCTCTGAAATTGGAATATACATGGGATTTCTGTGATACAATTTCAAGGATAACACCACGTTTCTTGTTCAGTAGTTACCCTTGAAAGCACATATATATTTAAACTATAGGATTAATACATATTTCATGTCTTCTATATACTATGTAGATTTCTAAAAACGTACTCCTGGAAAAGTTCCAGATGCTATGTTTTCAAATAAAGGATTCCTCAAAAGAGATCCAAACTAATTAAAGGATGCTACTGTATTTAAAGAATAAATATCCAAAAAAAAAAGAAATATGTCCAGCAACACTGCCATTCCTATCGCCTGGAACCCTCTCTCTTCTGCATGACTCTAATGAGAGCATTTTTTACCTCTTTGTTCCTAAGACTATAAATGAATGGGTTCAGCATGGGAATCACCACAGTGTAAAACACAGAAGCTTCTTGATCCTTTCCCAAGGAATAGGACTGCTTTGGTTTTAAATATGTAAAAATTGTAGTGCCATAAAAGATAGTGACTCCCAATAGGTGGGAGGCACAAGTAGAGAAGGCTTTGTGCTTTCCAGAAGTGGAATTGATTCTCAGGATAGTAGACAGAATGGACCCATAGGACACACAAATTGTGGTAAGAGACACCATTACATTGAAAGTACCAACAATGAATATCATGATTTCAGTGTCATGAGTGTCAGTGCAGGACAAGGCTAAAATTGGGATTATGTCACAAAAAAAGTGATAAATTACATTGGATTTACAGAAATGCAAACTGTTCATGTAAAGAACAATGACTAATACTTCAATAAAGCCCATCAGATAGGGCCCAGTGATGAGCACACAGCAGAGCCTCCTGGACATAACAATAGGGTATTGAAGAGGATTACAGATAGCTACATAACGATCATAGGCCATTGAAGACAGAAGGAAAAATTCAGTGCCACAGCAGAAGATGAAAAAAGACAACTGGGTGAAGCAGCACTTGAATGAAATATACTTGTTGGAAGTCAGTAAGTTCTCTAAGGTTTTAGGAGTGATGACCGTTGAGTAACTGATGTCAAGGAATGACAGGTGACTGAGGAAAAAATACATGGGCTTGTGAAGCTGGAGGTCCAGATGAATTATCAGTATCATCCCTGCATTCCCCAGCAGAGTAATCAGATATATCAGGAGAAATAACATGATGAGGACCTGCTGAATCTCTTCAGTGTCTGTCAATCCCATAAGGATGAAGCCAGGCACATTTGTGTTATTCATAGTTCCCATAGCATTCAACTGTTGTAAATTGCTGGGAGATCAAAGGTGGTACTTGGCACCTCAAAACTGCTGTTGTTTATAGAAATAATTTTACACCTTAAAAGAGATTAGTTTGGTAATAGTTTAGTAGTTGTAATAGCTATAATTTCATAATAAAGAGCAGTTTGCAAAATATGACTGAAAAAAGACGGACTGCAAAAAAATAAAGTACAAATCAACATTTGGATATCACATAATAGAAGCTCATATATTTATACTGCATAATTAGAATGAGCATGACATTGCTATAAATACTTATCTTCATTTGCATATTTATCCAGATGAAAATATTATAACACAGTTGTTATTATTACTCATTTACTAGGTGACAAAAATTATACATATTTACTAGATGAGAAAAAGGGCAGGAAAAGTTAAATAATTTATATGGAATCACAACAATTATGTACTGTTTGCTCCATGATTCTCCCAAGAATTTGGAGATCATACTGATAACACAATATTCATATGTATAAAAAATTTCACCAAGTACTATTTATGAAACAAACAATGATAGTTTTAATGCATCATTTCCTATAATTTTATATGCAGTGTTATTTAGTACAAATGACGGATAAGTTAAAACCTTAGGAGCATTAACATTATAGATTGCATTACTAATAATTTTCTGATTAAGAATTTTATTTACTAATATTTCTTTCAAAATTATATTATCAAAATATGTGCATTGTTTGACATCTATGATTTGTCAACTCTATATTTGCATTGCCACAAATTCTGGCATTACTTAATTATGGCCATATAATATGTATATGTATAGACATTATTCTAACAGTATCTCCATTTTTTAGATTAATTGAAATTCTCCATCTTTGAAAGTAATACTTACCAGAAGTCAAAGTGGATGAAGAAATTCTTGCAACACAAACTGTCTAGAAATTTGTCAAATTCAAGTTTTTCTTACAGATAAAATATGTACACCTTTTAATGAGCCTATAATTTTGCAATCTAATATTTACTTTTAGTTAATTTATATTTCATTTTTTGTCCATGAGTTTTTAATTTTTTTTTTACATGGGCAGGCACCGGGAATCAAACCTGGGTCCTCTGGCATGGCAGGCAAGCATTCTTGCCTGCTGAGTCACCATGGCCCACCCAAGTTTTTAATTTTTAAGTAACAGATATCAACTTACAATTTTTGTTTGGGTCCTCTTCAAATTGAAAGTACACCTGGAAATTTTCTCACAGTATACCTGGGAGTATTGTGCACACATGCAGAGGAGAGCATCCCTCACATTTCACCCTAAGGTTACAGCACCTTTATATTGAGGATTGCTGATAATGCAACTATTTGAGCCAGTTTCCAGGGAAGATTTATTGGCATGATGCCAAGATAAAAGTTCAAGGGTGGAATCACCTGTTAGGTTTGAAAAAGAGAGTTCCCTCAGTAGAAACCACATACTGTAGAACAGCATTTTTAGTATTCTTTTATGATCCTCTAACATGTAACTGGATAAAAAAGGAGTTATTTCTAAGAAAATAGTACAGTATCTGTTTGAAAGTCTAGATTGTTCATCACAAAGGATGAACTAGTTCATTTTTCAGAATGAATCATTCTTATATTAAAAGCAAGACCCTATCCTGAGAGTAAAAGTTTTCACCACGCAAAAACTATTTTACATCAGAATTCAAAGAAATGAATGAAAATTTTTCATAAGTGTTGTTATTCCTCAAATGTATTTTCTTCCAAGTACTTTCCATATATAAGTCTTATTAAATACATGTACTTAATGGATTTGTATGATTTGATCATTCTGAATTTTCAGTAATATCATGATTTTATTATTAAATATTTATAATCACCTTGACCTATCTTATAAATAGACTATTAGAAAACCCACAATTTCATGTATTTTGCATGGACTTATACAGCATAAATAACTTCTTTTTAGGATTATGTACCAGGTGATGCATGGGCATTTTTAAGGCATGGCAAGTAAATATGGAAGAATTTTTCCAATCAGGTATGAAATTGTCATATATTTCATCAATACAGCACATGCAGTGTTCTATTCAGCCACATCAATGTTTGTGCAATTTGTTTTATTATTTAGTGTGCTGACAGGATATGAGAGAATAAATTAAAATTCAATGTTAAGATGAGTAAAACTTTTATAATCATTTGAATGGCTAAAAGCTTACTTCTCCTATGAACTACCAGGTGAAAGGCAGTCTTATGAAACTTTCATTAATTAACCATAATGAAATCAAATTCCATGTTGATTTTGAAGCAACTCCTACAAGAAAAGCTGTTTGTACTACAGAATTTCAGGAGAGAATTTGGTGGTATGGCTCAAGGAATTATCATATACTATACTATATATTTGATGTAAAGGGCATGAACAATTCCTCAATTAAACAAAATTAAATGATACTGAGAAAAAGATATTTGGAGATCAAAAGGCCTGGATTAATTTATTTCACAATTGGGGACCTTAGTGTTTAAGATTTTCTTTGTCAATGCAGCTTCAGTTATCTGCTTACTCCTTGAAAAATCACCATGAGTAGTTTTTCTTCCCATCTTTGAAACTAATTTTTTATAGTCACTAAGTATGCTTCCAAATAATGTTAATAATAGAATAAAGAATAATTTACAAAACATTTTATGACTAATTTTTTCTGAATCATTATTGTTGGGAATCTAATATATCATGTCTAATAGTAATTATGTCAGAGAATCAAATATAAGAAACAGAAAAGAATAAACTTATTCATACTATGTTTCAACAAACTTAAAACTTTATCCTTGGCAGTTAATAAATGTTATTATTTGTCTAGAACATCATATTCATTCTTTAAATTCTCTCTTTTGTTGTCTTTTGGAACTTTAAGGAATTTTGAAAAATTCTAAAAAATTTCTTCTATTGTTATTCTTACTCTCATTCAAATTTCTGGAATATAGTGGTCCAATTTTTCCAACTGTACTGTTTTATTCAGCAGTATTTATATCCATATATTTGCAGTTATATATTTTTAGATCCATTTACTATTGATAAATTTCTTATAGACATCTTGTACTTGGGTCTTATATTTTAATATAATCAGTTACAGGGCCCTGAATTACTGTGTTTAGGCCACTTACATTTTTTGGAGATATATTATATATTAACATAGCATATCACCATCCAAATTGTACAATCAGTGATTCACAATGTCATCATATAGCTGTTCATTCATCATTTTAATTGATTTTTTAATATTCTCATTACACCAAAACAGTAAAAATAAGAATAAAAAATGAAATAAAAGTAAAAAGAATTCCCAAAACATCCCATCCTTCCCCAAGTCCTTTACTGTTTATTTATTTTTTGTCCTTTTTTTCTTACTTTTCTGTCCATATGCTAGATAAAGAGAATGTCAGTTCAAGGTTTTCACAATCACATGAACACACCTTAAAATCTCTATAGTTATTCAATCAACTTCAAGAATTAAGGTCTTTGGATGACATTTCAACAGTCTCAGTTACTTCCCTCTAGCTACTCCAATACACCAAAAACTGAAAATGGATATATGTAAATATTGCATACAAATAATTTTCAGATTGAATCAGAATTGATTTAATTTTTTTAAATCTCCCAGCCACTGAAACTTTATTTTCTTTCATTTCACTTCTACTTTTGCTCAAGAAGACTTTCTCACTTCCACAGTACCATAGAGATTTTTATCCCTGGGTCTCATGTCCCACATAGTGGGGGAGGACAGTGAGTTCACCTACAGAGTTGGCTTAGAGAGAGGCCACATATGAGCAACAAAAGAGGTTCTTAGGGTGACCCAGGCATAATCATAAGTAAACTAAGCTTTCCCTTTAAAGGCATAAGTTTCATAAGGACAAGCCACAGGATTGAGGGCTTGGCCCTATCAAACTGGCAGTTCCCAATGCTTGAAAAATTATCAGGTCTTCCCCAGATGGGGAAGTTTAATATTTCCACCTTTTTCACTAGTTCCTCAAGGGTAATTTGCAAGTACTTTCTAATCTTCAGTCCTGATTACTCTGGAATGTATCAGGGCATCACACCAACCTGTACAAACCAACAAGATCTCCCTCCTTATTCCAGGTTTTCATGTAATTATGGTATTTGAATAAGCAGACTATACAAGTTATATTAGATAGTGTGCTACTGAAAATATAAATTTTGCAACAAATAAACATCTTTTTATTTATTCTTACACAGAAGTTGAAGTTTTAAAATATAGACAATATCAACCTTTACACTTTAGTTTGATTTACCTTAGCCTTACTCAGACTTGCTTCATTCATATTTCTAATTGAAGTTTGATCATTTTCCAATGTTTCCAAAACAGCTGTATGAAGCAATGCTGAATTTCTTAGCTGCAGAATTATAGCTCTGAGTCTCAGGGGTCACACAAATAACCAGAGTTCCAGGGAATGACCAGGTTATACACAAACAGCTCAGCATCTCAGAATTTCAAAATAACAGATACCACTCCAGAGTAGATATAACTGCTGTAAAAGTTTACAACATAGAAGCCTTTACAGTAGGCCTTCAACTGAGAACCTATTCTCTTCAATTCAATTCTCAGAGTTTGCTTATTATAGTTAATACATATTTTTGAGGCATTATAATATTTATGTTTTCATTTCTGGCTGTTTTACTCAACTTACTGTCCTCAATGTCCATTCACCTCCTTATTTGCCTCACGATTTCATTCCTTCATGCAGCCACTCAATTGTCCATTGTATGCATACACTCCAGTTTCTCCCTTCATTCTTAATCCCAGGTATCCTTAGACCACCTCCATCCATTGCAAATCACAAACACTACCACTATAAACACTAGTGGGCAAGTGTCCATCCTGTCCCTCTCTCAGTTCCTTCAAGGACACTGCTAACTACAGGGCTGCAGAATCATATGGTAAACCCAGGCCTAACCTGTTGTGATGCCAGCACACTGTCTTCCAGAGGGGCTGCAACAGTTTACTTCCCTACCCACAGTTACTGCGAACATTTCTCTCTCCACATTTTCTGCAGCACTTATATCACTCTACTCATTTTTTAAATAGTTTTATTCACACATCATACAATCCAACCTAAGCATAAAATCAATGTTCTCAGTGTAATCACATGTCATACCTTCAGCCCCACAATCTATATGATTTCTTCCACAAAGAATCCCATACCCCTCCACATACACCACACTTATTGTCATTTAGCTTTGGCATGCTGTGTTTGTCACATTCAATGGAAAAGTATCACGATGTTACTGCTAACTGTAGACCTTAGTTTGCATTGATTATATTTCCCCCCACATACAATCCCAGATTCAACACCTTGAAATGTTGACAGTCATTTGTTCTCCCTCATGCAAAAATATTCTTATATTGTAAATTTAATCACCATCATACTTCACTGTAGGCATCACTAAGTTATAACATCCCAGTTTTTATCCTCTACCTTTATTTCTGGTGTCATATTTGGCCCCAGTCCTCCTTCACCAACCATTCTTACACTCAGCTTTGTTCAGTGTATTTACAATATGGAGCTACCATCAGATAGCATTATCCTATCCATTTGTGGATCTTTACAATGAGACTTGTCAGACAATCTGTCCTCCTTTCACATCAAATGCCAATCTCTACCTTCTTTCTAACTACTAATAAACTGTGTTCTCAGCTTTAACTCTCAAAGTTCACTCATTAATGTGAGTTCATATTAGTAATACCAGAGAGTATTTGTGATTTTGTTTCAGGGTAATTTCCCTCAGCAAGATGTCCTCAAGTTTCATCCATGTTATTACAAGTTTCATTACTTAATTCTGTCTTGCAGCTGTGTAATATTCCATTATATGCTTGTTTAGACATTTTGCCATTGATCAACATTGGGCTATTTTCATCTCTTGACAATCATGGATAATGTCACTGTAAACATCCATGTGCAAATGTCTATTTCTGCTCTTGTCTTCACTTCCTTTCTATACCTACTAATGGGCTTGCTGGATAATATGGTCATTCTGTACTTAGCTTCCTAAGAAACCATGAAACTGCCTTCCAGAATGGTTGCACCATTCTACATTCACAGCAACAGTTAATGAGTGTGTCTCTTTCTCCATATCCTCTCCAACACCTCTTGTTTTCTGCTTTATTTCTTTTTTTAATAATTGCCATTGTGGTTGGTGTGAAATGATAACTTGTGGTTTTGATTTGCATGTCCCTAATAGCCAGTGAAGTTGCACATCTTTTCATATGTTTTTAAGCTATTTGCAATTCCTCTTTAGAAAAGTATCTGTCCATGTTTTTTCTCCATTTTTATATTGAGTTGTTTGTCTTTTTGTTGTTGAGTTGTTGAACCTCTTCATATATTCTGGATATTGAACCCTTATATCGTATGCATTTACTAAATATTTTCTCTCACTGTGTAGGCTGCCTTTTTATTTTCTTAACAAACTTCTTTGATGCACAGAAGGGTTTAATTCCAAGCAGATCCCATTTATCTGCCTCTTTTTTTGTTGCCCATGCTTTGGATATAAGGCTTAGGAAAGCATGTCCTATCACAAGATCTATATTTCCCTACATTTCTTTCTAAGAATTTTATGGTCTTACTTCTTTTTCATTTTTTGGTTTATGTATGTCCAGTTATCAAACAAAAAAGAATTATAGTGGCTGCTCTTTCTCAGTTGAGTGGACTTGACCACCTTATCAAATATCAATTATCCATAGATGAGAAGGTCTATTTCTAAACACTCAATTAAATTCTATTGGTCAGTATATCTATCTGTATACCAGTGTCATGCTGTTTTGGCCACTGCAGCTTAGTAAAATATGTCAAAGTCAGGTAGTGTGAGACCTCCAACTTTACTCCTCTTTTTGAAAATATTTTAGCTGTTTGGGGCATCCTGCCCTTCCAAATAAATCTGTTTATTGGTTTTTGTATTTCAGCAAAGTTCTTGGGATTTTAATTGGTATTACATTGAATCTACAAATTTATTTGTGTAGTACCAGTATCTTAATTATATTTGGTCATCTAATTCATAAACATGATATGCCCTTCCATTTATTTAGGACTTCCTTGATGAGTTCTTTTAGTAATTTCTTATAGTTACCTGTGTATAGGACTTTTGTGGCTTTGGTTAAATTTATACCTTAAATATTTGATCCTTTCAGTTGTTACTGTAAATGGAATTTTTTATTGAATTCTTCCTCAAACTGCTTATTGCTAGTGTATAGAATCAGTACTGATTTTTTGAGTGTTGATTTTGTACACTGTCACTTTGCTGTATGCATTTATTAGCTTCAGTATCTTTGCTGTAGATTTCTTGGATTTTCAATGTTTTCCATCATGTCATTTGCAGACACAGTTTTATTTCTTCCTTTTCAATTTTGGTGCCTTTTACTTCTTTTTTTCTATTTGCTCTAGCTAGAACTTCTAGCACAATTTTGAGTAACAATGGTGACAGAAGGTTTCCATGTCTTTTTCCTGATCTCAGAGGGAAAGCTTTCAATCTTTCTCCATTAAGTATGGTGTTAGCTGTAGGTTAGTCATGTATTTATATTTATAAATGTATTTATATTTCCTTTATTATACTGAGGAAGTTTCCTTCTATTGCCATCCTTTGAAGTGTTTTTATCAAGAAAGGATTTTGAATCAGGTGGTTTACCTGCTATGATTTATTGATGTGGTGCATACATTAATTGATTTTCTTGTTTTGAACCAGTCTTGCATACCTAGAGTAAATCTCAGTAGGTTGTGGTGTATAATTCTTTTAATGTACTACTGGATTCAATTTGCAAGCATTTTGTTTAATATTTTTGCATCTATATTCATTGAAGAAATTGGACAGCAAATGTCTCTTCTTGTAGTATCTTCTCCTGGCTGTGCTTTTAGGGTGATGCTGGATTCATAGACAGTGTTATGTATCTTTCACTTCTCTTCAATTTTTTTGAAGAGTTTGAGCAGGACTGGTACTATTTCTTTCTTGAATACTGGGTAGAATTCAAATGTGAAGTCATCTAGTCCTGGAATTTAATTTTGTGGGAACTTCCTGACTACTGCTTCAATCTCTTTACTTGTGATTGGTTTCTTAAGGTCATCTATTTCTTCTCAAGTCATTTCTGGTGGTTCATGTTTTATCAGGAGGTTGTCCCTTTCATCTACATTGCCTAGTTATTTTGGTGTATAGTTCCTTATAGTGTCCTCTGATTATCTCCTTTCTGCAAGGTCAGTAGTCATGTTCCTTATTCCATTTCTGATTTTATTTATTTTCCCCTTCTTCTTCTTCTTCTTCTTCTTCTTCTTCTTCTTCTTCTTCTTCTTCTTCTTCTTCTTCTTCTTCTTCTACTTCTTCTTCTTCCTCCTCCTCCTCCTCTTCCTCTTCCTCTTCCTCTTCTCCTTCTCCTTCTTCTTCTCCTCCCCCCTCTCTACTGCCTAGCCAATGGTCCATTACGTTTATGGATTTCATCAAAGAACCAAATTCTGCTTTTGTTTTATTCTTTCTATTGTTTTCATGTTCTCAATTTCATTTGTTTTTTCTTAAATCTTCACTATTTCTTTCCTTTTGCTTTCTTTGGAGTTGACTTGCTCTTCTATCTCTAACTCCACCAAGCATACAGTTAGTTCTTCCATTTTTCCTCCATCTTCTTTGTTCATATGGACATTTTAGGACAATACATTTCCTTCTGTCCACTGCCCTTGATGCATAATGTAAGTTTTGATATGCTGTTTTCATTTTCATTTGCCTTAAGGCATTTACTGATTTTTCTTGTAATTTCTTCCTTGGTTATTTAAGAGTTTGTTGTTTACATATTTGTGAATTTTCTGGCCTTCCATCTGTTACTGATTTCTACCTACATTCTATTATAATCTGGGAAAGTGTTTTATGTAATTTCAATTGTTCTAAATGTATTGAAACTTACTTTTAGACCTAACATGTGGTCTATGCTAGATAATGACCCATAAGCACATAAGAAAAACTGTGTGTCCTGCTGTTGTGGGGTATATTATGCTATAAATGCCTATTAAGTCTAGTTCATTTATAGTATTATTAAAAATCTCAGTTTCCCTTTTGATCCTCTGTCTAGATATTCTATCCATTGATGAGAGCAGTACATTGATGTCTCCAAATATTATTGTAGGGGTGTCTACTCCTTTCAGTGTTATCAGTGTGGGCCTCGTGTATTTTGCAGCACTTTGGCTAGGTGCATAAATATTTATGATTGTTATGTCTTCTTATGAACTTTTCCTTGTATTAAGATCTAGTATCCTTCTTTGCTGCTTTTGTTTAAATTTAAGTCTGATATGTGAGTTATTTTAGTTACCCCTGTGTTGGCCACTGTTATGACCCTAAGGAATGTTAAAGTAAAACGAGAGAGAGACTGGGATCAGGGGTTCTGAAGCTTTAGCAGTAAAGACAACAGACAACTTTATTCTTAACTAGTTCCTGCTTATATACTGCAGGGTTCACGTGACTAAAAGCATGCATACATTTTGTGATAAAACAGAGTGCCTACTTTTCAGTATATTACTCCCTACATACAAGAGATAGTTAACAAGACTTGGGGCTTAAGAAAAAACAAACATTCTTTCCCCCTCAGACTGTCCTCCAATTAAGCAGATAACACTCTCCACAGTTTATTGCTGATGCCGAAGCCTGTTGCCCCCAATAAATTACACAGTTTTTCCATTAACCCTGGTTCCTACATTTCCCCTTTTTTATTTCATAAGCCAAGGTGACTGTGCCTGTCTTAGGTTGCTCTTAAGCTCTGAAGGAAGGGTCTTACCCATCATTGACTACCAGTCAAGCACTCTGACTTTGATTCAGGAAGGGAGCCAAGAGTTTTGCAAGAATCATATTGTTAGCATGGCTTTTTTCAGTGACTGTGCCTGTCTTAGGTTGCCCTTAAGCTCTGAAGGAAGGGTCTTACCCATAATTGGCTACCAGTCAAGAGCTAAAGCTTATTTAGGGGAGGAGTTCAAAGGCTTTACAAACAATACATTGAGAGCTTGTGTTTGTTTATGATTAGAAGATATGACAGATAGCAAATGGTGCTTCAGGACACTTAAGAGAAAAAGAAATAGTAAGAAAGGTAAAATTCCTATTCCCAATGTTGTCAAAAATGAGAAGATTTCCACCAATAAACAAGATTAAGATTTTTTAGCTCTTGGGTAAGTGATTGTATAATATCATTTCCATCAGCTATATGTAAATTATTCTGAGATATTTCTAATACCCATTTTTGTAATTTTAAAATATCGAGACTTAAACTATCTGAATGCCCCAAAAGATGCCTTTTTACCTTTTTCCATTCTATTTCAGAATGATTATATTTTAATGGGGTAATACAAAAATTGCTCTCATTCTAGTCACATTTTAAACTTCATAAAAAATTTAAATTATACATTTGATCTCCAATATGAACCAACGCTGTCTCTGTATCATTTAGTCTATATTAATTTGTTCATCAATACAAGATAGATTATGCCACAGTTCACTGACATTTTTATGCCATTCTCTGACATAATGCTGCCTCTGTATAGTTTGGTGCAATGCAGTTCCAGTGACCACAGTCACTGTGATAATTCTAATGATTTCAATGACAGCAGCAATAATGAGCCCAATTAGTCTCTTAGTCATTTGCAGATATTCTTTTGCCAAATGGATCAGGATTTGCGTTTCTGGAGAGGATTACCAGGATCTTGATGTCTGGCAGCATACATCTTCTTCTCCTTGCTCCTGCAACATAAATTCTTGGAGACAAGTGAATAGAGAACAATTCTTACAATTAAAATTTGATTTCTTATATGCATATGATTTTAACAAACACATATGGATCTCTAGTACATATTTACAAATAATGTTTATGGCTGCTATTTAAAGAGAAGTTATAGTTACTAGAATTTGCTATAAAATTTGATCACAGTCCTAGGAAAATTTTCCATAAATTTATCTGACTACTGTTATATTTATCATCCCATGGATTTGGCACAAATTGTCCTCTATGGATTAAACTCTGATTTAGCTTGCCTGTCCATATAGTCTCAGTTATCTTCAAGTTAGAGATGGGAGGCCCCACAGGGGCTGCATCTCTTACAATTCCATAGCAATCATTAATTATGATAACTGCTCAGTCCATATGACATAACTGTCATCTATTCCAACTTTCTCTCTTATCTAACAGGCAAGTATTATTTGATTCCATAGAGTTAAAAGAGGGATATACATATAGGTAATTATGAGAATCATTCTGAATCTTAAACCATGTAGTTCAATTACTTATTGTCATACATGGTAATTCATTACCTAAGCATATGGGTCTTTCTAAAAATGGAAAAGTTTAAATTTGATACCATTTTTCTTCTTCCTAAGTATTTTTGGAAGCCTAAAATCTACTGGACCTGGGAATCCTAAACTAGTATTCAGATATTTTGGTAAAGTTAGATTGGCCCATGTTAGGGCCCACAGCAGAGGTGGGTTAGGAATATAAACCAAATAAGTATATATATGTCCCTGTCCTTCAGCAATTAAAGTTATATGTCCTATAATATACATTACCCATTTAGTTATTTTCGTCCAGGTCGACATATCTCGGTTTTATTCTCTTCAAGGGAATCCAAACTGGGTTTCTGTCATCTGCAATGAGAAGAGCAAACCCCCTACCCCACACCTTTATCATGCCTGGTTTCCAAAAATCATCCTTAACATCTTTCCAATAGATCAGCTGCAACTGCAGTTCTGTTTGAGTTGTATCACTTTTCTTTTCCAAATTACTAAAACGTTGTTCTTCAGGGTCTATGATGAATTATCATAAATGTTTAAAAAATCTAAAGTAAACAGTGCTCTTGCTAATTAATCTTTGATGTACTTATTTTCACAACGTCATCCTCCTGATCTCCCCCTTTTTGTTTTATGAGCATAGACTTTAGCTTTTGGTTTGTTCATTTAATAATTACTTGCCCAGAGGGATTATGTGGAATTCCTGTGATATAAGTAATATGAAAAGTAGTACAGAATTTATGCAAATGCTTCCCTCTATAAACAGGACCATTGTCCATTTTCTTCCTCTAGATTGTGTGGTAGCCCAGATGAAATGAGAAAATGGGTCTATGACAACATGTACATATTGCATTTTACCAAAATGTGAAATATGAGTAACATCCATTTGTCATAATTAATTCGCTTTTTGACTTCGAGGATTAACCCCTGGTGAAAATGGGAGTGCATTTAAAGGTCCACATGTTGGACAAGTCCTAATAATGTCCTGAGCTTGCTGTTTAGATAAAGATGGAAATTTCTTTCTCAGCTCTTTGCTATTAATATGAGTCAATTTGTGAAATGTTGTGGGATCCTGAATTACCCCCACAAGAGTATCTGCTTATTGATTTTGTAATGACAAAGACCTTTAAGATTAGTATGAGCTCTTATAAGCATGATAAAAAGAGGATTAATTCGACTTCTGACTAATGTTTGTAAATGTAAAAACATTCAGGACTGTTCATCTCCTTCAAACAAAGAAGCTGTCTCAATGTGAGTAATTGTTTGGCAGACATACTTAGAATCAGAAACAATATAAAGAGATTGTGGAAAATTTTATAATACCTGAATTACAGCTGCTAATTCAGTACGTTGGGCTGAGGTATAAGGTGTTTTCTAACTTTTGTTTTCCCCTGGAGTGACATATGCAGCCTGCCCATTATTATTACCATTAATAAAGATATTAATAGCTAGCAGGGAAGCCCAAACTATTTTAGGCAAAATCCATTGTGTTCTTTTTAGAAATTGTAAAAGTTTGTTTATTTATTTATTTAAAAAAATTAACAACAAATGAACAAAAACATTTCCAACGTATTATTATTTCGTTCTATATATATAATCAGTAATTCATAATATCATCATATAGTTGCATATTCATTATTATGATTAGGAAATTATAAAAGTTTTGACATCAGCAAATGATTATTAATTTGTCCATTAAAATTACTTAATGCTTTTTGCCAAGAGGTATTAAAGATAAATAGACTTTGAACCTCTTCCTTTGTGAGATCACACACGATGTGATTAGGATCATTTCCTCCTAATTGATAATATCTTTAGTGACCTTAAAACATTATTTTCCCAAAATAGGCCTGTGGGAGATTGCAAGGTAAAGAAAATAATAAAATCAACAGGTTTTTTAAATCTATTTGAACAACCTGTCCTTTTTGAATGCGTTGTTCAATTAATTTTAATTCTCGTTTACCTGCAGCTGTTAACTGCCTTTTGCTTAATAAATCAGAATCTCTTTGTAAAATATCAAACAAGTTCTGTAACGTATAATTAGGAATCCTTAAAGTGGCAGGTAGCAAAAATGAAAGCAGAGTGTCAATAGTGACATGTACCTATAGTAAATGATCAAATTTTGTAAAATGAATTCATTAGATTGATTGAAAATGAATGCAGAAATGAGGATTTTTTATAATTGGTTGTGCATTTTTTGTGATTTTAAATTTATTGCATACAGTTTTTATGATATTTCCCCAAAATAGTGACCAAATTCCAATTTGCTTATATGACTGGACCCATTAGTGTCCTCTGGGAACTGGCTAGGGACAAAGAGGAGCTTCCTGGGACTTAAATATCTTTATTAAAGTACACCTCCTTCTGGGAGGACAGCCAGTCCTCCCAACTAGATGCACACTTTTATTGTTTCTTACCAAGGTCATGTGATAGCAACATCGGTTGAATGTAATGGCAACATCAGGTGAACAGAACAGACTCCACAAGTATATTTTTCCTTGCGTTTAGTGTTTGAATTTGATTTGCTCCCAACACAAGCCATGCTTACTTTAAGATAAATTTAGTTTATACATATGTAGTTTATATAAACACTGGACAAAGCATTGAAATATTTTGGCTTAAAAGAATTTAGGTATTTATATGATTTGAATATTACTTAGCCAGTAATAGATTCATTTACAGCAATATTACTTAGATTGATAGATTAAGCCACCTAGTTTGGGGCAAGAAAAGAAACAGTTTTTTGCCAGTATAATGATATCCGGGAGAAAATCAATATTTTTATATAGATAATGGCATGATAAAAGTTAACATAAGTTATTTTGATAAAACACAGACTTCCTGCTCTTCACACTGATTATCCAGAAAAAATTTTTATATCTTTTCATTAAGAGTCCAAGAAAGTATCATTTCAGATTCATTAAATCTTTCTTGATTTTGACCATAATTTTCATTTTTGCAAACCCTCAGCAATTATTATATTAGTTTAGGCTTTGTCCTTTTTTTCTCATTTTGTAACAGTTATTCATTTCATCTGAAGATAAAACTATTCTCTTTTTCCTATTAATAAAAAAATCATTCATATTTTTATACTTAAATCATTATTTAAAACAAATATGTTACCACATATAATTACCATCAAAATTAAATTTGTTAGAATAATGTTAAATACTTAAAATACTTTAGTTAATGCATATTTGAAACATCAGCATACAGTTTTTAACAAGAATTTTTAGTTTTAAAGTTCTTCAAATATATTTCTTTTTCAAATATGAATAAGAACTAAACTCATGGCCAGTTTCCAAATTGTTGTTTGTTGAGGATTTAAGTTAACAAAAGGAAATTGGGCTACCATCCCCATCCCTTGTCATAACATTTTATGTAGCATTGGTATAAATTTCAGTAGAATAATTATTTAGATTAAACCAAGGTAACTTAACAGAACACTTTCAGTCAGAATTACAATCCTGAATAGCATACTCCTTAGGGGATCAATCTGTTACAATTCCATAGGAACCATTAATGAGTACTGACTTTTGTGCTGCATTGTTCCTATTACATATTTTCTGACTCAGGTGTATATGAATTTTTATATAAAGGCAGCTCATTAAGAACAAGCTCAGAAATTATTTTTTTTGCTCTGCTAAAGGTATAGTAAAGAAGCAAACTTTTAAATCTATCATAATAATAGAAAACATTATGGCCTTGAGGCTGAAACCAATAACAATACTCCTGTACTAAAGAAAAGAGCTCTAGTGATTCTGAAGTCTTCATTGAGACCCCTGTAGTTTCTAACAACGTTTTCAACACACAAATATACTCCTCCATTCGCCCACTATGATTTCCCATTATCCTGATGCTACAAGGAAATTAAAATTACTTTAAACTTTAAAAGACATACAACATTTACCTAGGTCTGTTCATGTGGAGTATCCTCAGCATCTGGAGACACTCAACTTCCTTGGATACTTTAACATGAAAGCAGAGTAGTCCCTTCTTAGAGTCCCTTCGTGGTCGCCATCTGTTGGCCGTTTTTATGACCCTAAGGAATGTTAAAATAAAATGAGAGGGAGACTGGGATCAGGGGGTCTGAAGCTTTAGCAGTAAAGACAACAGACAACTTTATTCTTAACTAGTTCCTGCTTATATACTGCAGGGTTCACGTGACTAAAAGCATGCATACATTTTGTGATAAAACAGAGTGCCTACTTTTCAGTATATTACTCCCTACATACAAGAGATAGCTAACAAGACTTGGGGCTTAAGAAAAAACAAACATTCTTTCCCCCTCAGACTGTCCTCCAATTAAGCAGAGAACAATCTCCACAGTTTATTGCCGATGCTGATGCCAAAGCCAATTGCTCCCAATAAATTCCCCAGGTTTTCCATTAACCCTGGCTCCTACACCCTTGCTCATTTCTGGTTGTTTGTATGAAACATCTTTTTCAAACATTGCCCTTTCAATCTATTTTTCAGTATGAAGTGTGTTTGAAGTGTGTTTTTTATAGCTAGCATATAGATGGGTTCTGTTTACAAATCCATTCTAACAGTCTATGTATTTTTATTGGTGAGTTAAATACATTAACATTTAAAGGTATTACTATAAAGGCAGTAGTTTCTTTTACAATTTGTCTTTTGTTTTTTGTCATATTTTATTTTTCTTTTTTTACCCTTACTGATATTCTTCATTTCCACATTCTTCTCCAGCTATATTTCTCCCGTCTTTCCCTATCTGCCTGTAGTATTTCTTTTAGTATTTCTTATACAGCCAGTCTTTTATTCACAAATTCTCTTAATGAAAGACTATCTTAAGATACTTTAAAATCTTCCCTTATTTTTGAAAGACAGTTTTGTCAGATATAGAATTCTTGGTTGGCAGTTTTTCTCTTTCAGTATCTTAAATATATCATGCTATTACTTTCTCACTTCCATGGCTTCTACTGAGAAATGTGCACATCCTGTTCTCAATCATCCCTCATATATGATGGATCACTTTTCTCTTGCTCCATTCAGAATTCTCTCTTTGTCTTTGACATTTGATAACCTGATTAATAAACGTGTTGGGGTAGGTCTATGTGAATCTATTCTGTTTGGGGTGTGCCACACCTCTTGGATCTTTAATTTTATGTCTTTCATAAGATTTGTGCAATTGTTCAAGATAATTTCCTCCATTTTTTTAATCCAATCTCCCTTCTTTTTTCCTTCTGGGATGCTCATAATATGTATATTCATGAGTTTCATGTTGTCATTCAATTCCCTGAGACCCTGCTCAAATTTTTCCATTCTTTCTCCTACCTGTTCTTTGTGTGTAGTATTTCCTAGTATGTCCTGTCATCTAGCTCACTAATCTTTTCTTCTGCCTCCTTAAATTTGTTTTTTTATATCTCCATTCATGTTCATCTCTTCCATGTCTTTCAATCCCTTAAGTTCTGCCATTTGATTTTTCAAGCTTTTGAGTTCATTATATTCTCCCAATGTCTTCTTTATATTCTTCATCTCTTTTGCCATATTTTCCCTCGACTCATTGGTTTGATTTTTTATGTGATTTAGCAAATTTGATTGAACATTAATTAGTTGTTCCAATGGCTGTATCTAATTTGAAATGTTATTTTATTTTTTTGACTAGGACATGTCTTCATTTTTACCAGTTATGACTTGTAATTTTTTGTGGATGTCTTGGCATTTGACATTTTTGGCTAGTTTATTCTGGTGGTTATTTTCACTCTTTTACCTAGAGTTTTCTTGTTGATTAGATTTGTTTCTATGCAATTTTTGACATTCAGTTCAACTTCTCCCAGACCTCTAGCATAGCTTCTATTTAACTGTTGAGAATTTTTCAGCTCTTATTTTTCT